>SOPF01029156.1:0-29405 GCA_012979155.1 Hypericum perforatum
TGCTTGAATGTTTCAACTTCGAACCACCAGAACGAGAATCTGAATGCATTGTCCAATTAGTGGATACATGCATTGTAATTCAAATAACTAAGTGTATTTCAATAGAAATAATTAAGGGCGTCATGCTAGATCATGATGCTCAACTTTCCTGTAATTGGTCTTATGCCCATTTGTGCTTGTATTTTCATTGCAATTCGTGATAATAATCGAGTCAATTTTCATTTGTCTTCGTTGTGCTTTATTATTTATGGGACGGTTTTCCAAACGATGTCTTTTGCATTTGCAATAGTTACTCATACCTAGGCGGAGGACACATTAATTCAATTTTCATGTTCTGATATGTCAATATTGAGATTAGATCAGATCAAATTTATATCGACGAACATTGTTTTAACTGACAATCTTGAATTTTTTTTAAAACAAATTTTCTGAATTTCAAATTTACATTTCTCGATATGGTATTTTATAATCCAAAAGTTAGTTTATTTATTTATTGTCCAAACCATGTTACATCTATACATCTTTTGAGGGTATTACATCTCAACATCTATTTAATTAGTTACTCGAGATGCGCACGGATGAGGGCAAAGGCTATACTACAAAGGTGATGCTCATGTTAGCGTTTCGAGAATCGATTGCACTTAACGTCGTATGGGTCAAAACTATTCCATTCAAAGTGCAGTGATTCCTATGGTTAGTGCTACAAAATAAATTTCCTATCAGATGCAATTTGATTCGGATGAAGGGATTAGTCCTTTGGGATAGTCTATGCCCGTTCTATGGAACCATGACGAAACCGAAGAACACTGATCTTTTAATTGTGAGTTCAGTTAGCCAATATGGAATTACTATGTGAACTTGATTGGAGTGAGTTGGTGTGGAGGTGGGACTGTTGGAAGTTGTATATCCAAGTGGATAGATCTGGTCAGCAATGGAATGCTCAGGAAGATTTAAATGGTGATCCTTGAGGCAATAATAATGTGAGAAATTTGGTTAAATCATAATCGGACGATCTTTGATGAAATTGTTAGTCACAGAGATCTTTTCTTGCATTTGATTTGCTACCATGTCCAAGAGTAGTTGATTTGGGCAAACATTTCGCGGGAATTAAACAGTCATGACGTTATTTTGTACTTGTAATCAACTAATGAATAATGCACGATGATGCACATGAGAAGAGGGATAAGCAACTCGTTGCAGGGTTGTGCTGTCTTGCTGGTGTTTGGCTCTCTACTATTTTTTTTTAATAGTTTGTATGTAAGTAGAAATAAGTATATAATTAACAAAGAAAATTGTACTTACCAAAAAAAAATTACTCGAGATTCGAACAGACGTACTAGTCCACTAGTCCGATCCATCATTATAAAATGCACTTCCTTTATTGAGCTCACTTGAAGCAATTCTTTATTATAAGCAAGCTAGCACGATCCATCGTCATACTATATTTGTCTTTCACATCGAGATTGGGATTGGCTTCAATAATTAATGCCAGCCTAGTTGTTTTGACCATCTGCTAAGGGAATAGTCAACTGTTCTGATAATGATTTGATCAATTAAGCTTGTAGAGGAAACACATGCCTAATCAGTCATTATGATAATCACTCGTAGTTGTATGTTGTTTACTCTGAGCTATTATTGGAAAAGCAAGTCTGGAGAATCCTATTCATGTTAATAAACTCGCAGAGTTCCTCGGATGGATGCCCTTTCAGCTTAGAGGAGACGAAAGATGGCAAGGTGGAAAAGACCATCAAGCTCTGCAGCTTAAAAAGACCCTAAGAAAGTTGCAGGTGACAACGCACGGAACGCATCTAGAGAAGTCATTGACATGTCATTCTATAGGAAGGGTGAAGTGGGAGACTGGAAGAACCATTTGATATCCGAGATGGGAGCTCGATCGCAGAGATGAAGTCTAGGGGCTCCGGTTTGATCCCATGAAGACGTTTGCATGTTACAAGTTCGAATCACCCGAAAATCGATTGTCTTGTTCAATTTGCGGATCCATGCATTGCAATCCAAATAACCAGAGTGCATCTCGTTTGCATGTCTGCTTTGTATTTTCAAAACAATTCGTGATAATAATCGAGTTAATTTGATTGAAATAGATATTCATAGAAAGAAAAGAGCATCCACCAATCAACACCACCAAACTACCAGTAAGAAACAAGTCTTCTGTCTTCGAATTGGTGATAACAGGACAGTTTTGGGTACAAACAGCTATATAATTGAGACATGGAAAATATTACATGTTTTGAGTGGTAACTAGTGATTATGCAGCTTGCCAAGCAAAAAAACTATAATCTCATTAGCCAAAATTAATCAATCATACCTCTTGACGAGGCCAGGTCTCGTTGCATCGTTGGTGGGTTCGTATCACCTCTCCGCCTACCAATATTGGATTCTGTAGTGTACTAAAGCGTGTTCTAGTTGCTGTAGGAAGCTATAGTGAACCAAAATCTAGAAGGAAAGAGAAACAACTGAGAATTTTCTAACAAAGCCAAAATTTCCTATTTCTGACCCTACAATCCTGCAGCAAGAAGCTAGGCTGTTTCTGAACCTTGAAGATGGCATTCTTTGAAATCAACGAAGCAGCTCGACTCAACTCGTCACACATTCACAGAAATGAGGGTGAGTTCGGTTCACGTATCTCTCCCATAGATGCTTGTACCGGCCTATCGCCAACTTCAGCCAGGGCTTCATGTTCCCATTGAAATGCAGAACCGCAGCGCTATCAATCAACCGGTTGTCTATATCCATGCTGTATCCTAATCCTAACACGTGCCATCTCCGATCTAGAGGCTCCGTCAGTCCATAAAACGCTAAAAGAGCAGGAGGGAGCGTTCCTAGCTTCCACAGAGTCTTGTCACCGTTCTGCTCCTGCCAATAGTGGTAGCGTCCGGTCACATTCGCCTTTCTCCAGGCAACCAGGTCGAAGACGTTCATGCCAAATGCCCAGCCGCAAGCTTGTGGGTCAAACTTTGAGCTAATGAGCGGGCTTGAGAAATTGAGATACTTATAATAGCGGTGAAATGCCTCGAGACAAGTCTCCACAGCTCCATTCACATTTCCATGTAGGTCCAACAGAAAAAGTTGTGTTAGGTCCTTCTGGACAACAACATCGTCGTCAAGGAAGACCATCTTCTCAAGCTGGGGATAAATCTCAGGGATGTAAAATCGAAGATGATTTAACAAAGAGACAAGCTTGGGGTGGCGAAGTTTTGGATCAGCATTCATATCTTCATAACTTCCGTAGTAGTAGGCTCGTACATCTTCGTCCAGGAGTTGCTTGACCACTGGAGAATAAGATGCATTCAACCATGTCAACTCTTCCAAACTTTTTACTTCCATGGTGGCCCCTTTAAAATCATTACTTAGGAACCAAGCTTGCATAGATCCATAGGTTACTCCATCCGTCACGACATGGAAGACAAGCTGCTTCGGATGGTCCGCATTGCTGATTGTAGAATTGATAACCACAGAAGTAGCAAGAACATTGTCTGAGAAAATGCAGAAGTGGTAAAGGCTATTATCCACAACTCTAGGAGAATTTCGGTTCTCGTCTGCATCATGTTGAAAGGCAGGTGTCTTGAGCCAATCCATCATGAGCTTCACCTTCAAGCAATGAAGGTTCTTAGGTAAAGCTTCAGCTGCCAACTGCCCGAAAATTGTGCTCTGAACATTAGCAGCATTTGCACGCTCTTCAAGGGCTTGAATATGAGATTTCATTGTCATTATTGTAGTTGCAATATCGTAATGAGCATCTTGTGCCTTGAATATTAATTTTGACAAGCTACTGATTAGAGGTTCAGCTTCTTCAACAGTCATGGGATCCCCTCTCATGGCAGCTTCTGAGAGCAAAAGTTGGCAACTTCGGATCCTTTTGCTGAGCTCCCAAGCAAGGTGAAGATTGTTGTTCTCCTTTGCAATAATGACGTAAGCTTTAGCTAATATCATTTGCTCTCTTAGCTGCCTCAAAAATGAGCTAGCATGTTCATTTGTAAAGTTAAATCGCTCATGATTAACTGGTTCTGCTCTTGAACTCTTCTCCTGGCAAAGCAAGGTTTAGTTCATAAGTCCATGCACATCCAAAATAATAAAAGTGGTTTCCCGTATTGACACTAGTAACCAAGTTTGTTATAGAATATTTGAGAAAATGAACATGCACAATGTTCAACAACTTAATGGATCCTACAAAGCTCAAAGGTGCATCTTGCTATATCATATAATCTTTTCACATTGAGGACTAACAGAGAAATGATCCAAGCTACACAAATGACAAATCACTAAACCTCCATGGCCATATACCCAACTTTCATTTTTCCCATTGAAGAAAGAGATTAGGACAAAATCAGAAGTAGACAGTAAGACATATACCCATCTGGTGAAGGAACTATAATTTTCTTTTTGAGGATAGACAGAGAGTACTAATTGGTGTTTCAACGATAGGTCAATTACTGTGCGAGATGCAAACCTTCGCACACAAGAGGCTAAAAGTCGAGCAATGAATAATCAAGAAATGAGTTGACCTGGAAACATATTCAAGAACTACCCAGCATATATCTTCATTTGAAGTTTCCATTCTGTGATTTAATGGCGGTAACAAACCCAATTTGAAACCACATTTTCCTTAAAGTTTAGGGATGACATCTTGAAATTCAAAGTGGTGGCACATGTTCATCCCATAGATTGAGTCCTCTGTCTACAAAAGAATATCTGATCCCCTTTCCACATGTAACAGCTGGTAATGGACATCTAATGTCTTCCCTTCCTCATATACATGAGATCTATCACAGTCAACCCGACCACATGCCGTCAAATTTCCTTTCTGACTTACAAAGGCACATTTCACGCCATCCCACATCAAGATAAAAAAAATGACATGGCCAAAGGCTTCAAGATCAACAGTTAAGACACACAACTTATGAAACCAAATCAAAAGGGAAGACTCAAGCACAATTAAGTTCCTCTAGACGACAACTAGACTCCAACGTTCCAACTCACAACAACACATTCCAATAGATATATGACTAAGACAAAGCTTCAAAACCAATAGTTTGATCCACACCCTAAGAAACCAACACTGACTAAGAGTCTAAGCTCATCTAAGCAACAACCGACGTACTCCATCTCCTCAGCTAATCAAAACACGTACAAGGATCAAACTAAAAAACAAGACAAAGCATCGAAAATTCGGACTCACCGCTAAGGGCTGCTCCACTCGATCCTCACTTTGGCGATGATGGAACACAAATAACACCAATCCGGCAACCAGGAACATACACAGTAAAGCCCAGATCCAATGCGAAAGCTTCCTCCTCACCGGGCGCCGGTGGTACTCGGCCGCCCGCCTCCTCATCTCGTCACCACCGACCAGAGATGATCAACTCTGTAAGATCAACAAGAACCGACTCATCATCAATAGACCACCAAAGTGGACGGCCTAAAGACGCCAACTTTACCCTCCCAGGGTTCAGAAAGGCGCGATCTTTACGCGACAGAGGCACCGACAGGCGAAAATCGCTATCTGGGTCGGCTTCAAATGAGCAGAGGGAAGGTGGGTCGAGGTCCAATTTGGGGGGTTTAATTATTGGCCCTATGGTGGTCGGAGGGATTCAATTGAAGAGAGAGGAAGGGGGAGTGAGAGTTTATTGAGGGGAGAGGGAAAGAAAGGATCAATGAAATATTAAAAAGGTTGAGGAGGAAATTGGGATTTGCCTCTCAGGACAGTGTGGCACATGAGACCATGTGTTGGCTGGCTACCAAGGGCGATGGTCTTTCTTTTTAGTTTTTCCTTTTTTTCTAAACGAGAATATAATTATATTAAGTCGGGAAGTCCGCAATGATTATAACATCAAGTTCATCCGGGCAGGATTCTAAAGTTTAAGGCGAGATTAACAACTAAGTTAATTTGTTACAAAGTTTTGAGGCATTGAAATGTTTAGGAGAGATGTTAAATGCTCTACTCGATAGTCGCCATTACTTTTTAGTACAAACGATGTAGATGGGGAGTTTTGAGTTTTCTTTAGAATTTAGAAACAGATGTATTTTTATAAAAATATTTACATAATTGTGTAGAAAATAGAAATCTGTACATGGTGTATTTTTCTTTTGTTATTAAAACTCACGAATCACACTATTTTTGTAAGGGTCAATAATTGACCACCGACACTAAAAAATAAATAATATTTGTATCAAACATTTTTTTTTTGGTTGAAGCATTTGTATCAAACATTAGTTTGTAAAAGGTTTATCAATAACCGAAGACGTGACGAAGACATCCCGAACCCCCTCAGGAACTCATGTGGGAATGGAATGTTAGAGTAGTCCACATCTGCCGAAAAGTAAATTGACGTGCATGTGTCACCAAATATATGATTTTGATGCCCTTGGGACATTTTGTGTTAGTTGATCCTTCAATGAATTGAAGGCCGCTCATTCTTTATGATATGGAGATGCAGCTCAATAGTGATAGAGCATAGACTATTGTTTGATTAATAAAAATTCCTAGGCATAGCCCCTCAAGTTTACTGAAAATCTTTTGCCTCTCAATTCTCATAAATGAAGGGGTTGGGGAAGGGTCACTTGCGCTTTATTTGGGGATTTTGGAAACAATGTATATGATTTTTTTTTTCTCTGACTAATCAGATTCAATGTAATTAGTTTAGGCAAGGCTAGTTCAAGCCATTCATTGTTTGTATTTTTATAGTACATTAAAATTATACAAGAAGACTTGAACCTATGACATTTTGCTTTAAATAATTATGGTCACACTTCTAACTATCCATCATTCCCAAAGAAAAACACACCCATATGATTATCATCAAATTCAGGTACAATGAAAGGGAATGTCCTAAAATCAAGCCAAGAGCCAGAAATTCTTGTGACGTTTGGTGGTGATCGAATGTCCACCGAGCCTCTTCCCCTTCCTCCTAACTGCAATGGCCATGCACGAAGCATTCTGGATGCAGTAATCCACAGACCCACGTCTGCTCCTCTTCCCAACGGGCCACCTCCTCATGACCAGCCTCCATATAATTGGCCTCTTCTTTTGGCCCAATACCAGAAGCGATGCACTTTGTTGCTTTGCCTCTTCCACTATCGCTGGGCCCTTCTCTTTGGCCTCTTGTAACACTACCTCAACTCGCACCTAAAAAACGACCGGGGAATCGTTATATTAGTCTATAGTATGGAAAAAATCTTTAAAATCATGTTTTTTTACTTTCTTAACAGATGTGCAAAGAATAAAGTTACATATCAAATGTAATCTTTGTGTTCTTTTTTGCATTCTTTTATCTCTATTTGAAAAAAAAAATTGATTAATGAAGAATTTAATTGTAGAAAAAAAAAACAAATTTAATGTCATTCTTCTGGATGTGCTTACCCCAGGTTTTCTATTTTGGCACAACTTCTTCATCGAATGAAGAATCTCGAACGCCTTCAAATTGGTCTTCAAGTCAGAAGTTCTTGAAGCCACGCCTGCATATGACAAACAAATTATACTCCTTGCAAAATAACTTGGCATGCTAAAAATCACTAAATGAGTCCAAATCCAGAAAATTTAACGATATTGGAATTTATTTTTCTTTCAAACGAAGGTTTTATCTTTTCTGCAAAAAGTTTTACCATTTCAAGAAATAAAATAGTATCTATTATAATCCTACCTACAAACTTTCTCATACAAGTTTTTCGAAATTGGATAGCTGAGAGTAGAGTCAAACCTCGCCTAGGTGCCTTGGTGACGAAAAGGAGAACGACGGTGTCCTGATTCTGTATGGTATGAGACAGGGCCCAATCGAGAGCTCCCTTGGCTTCAGGACCAGAACCAACCACCACCATGACCTTGTTTCCATTGCCATTGCCATTGTACGGATCCTCCAGGCCGCTGCTGCTCCCACCGAAACTCGCCTCCGCGTCGGACAAGAACTCTAGCTTCTGATCATTCTCTGGCGTGCCGGAACTGGGTTTGGTCCGAACCGACGATGACCGGAATTGGAACCTTGGCATGGACCGGCTTATACGGAGTTTAGATAGTTTACTACGAGACAGAGCCATTCTCCTACACAAGAGAAAGTTTTAGGTTTGGGACTGTGGGTGGGAAATTGTAGACTATATTTATATACAAACATTGGTACCAACCATCTAAAAATATATGTTTTTTCTATCATATATATCCATACATACTAAGTTAACTAATCTAAATTTAAGTAAAATGCCAATTTTTTAAAGATAGCAAAACACCCTTCACAAACTTTTCATGATACTAAATTTCCAAGTCCTCTTCGTTATATTAGAACAACTTCTCAGGATGCTCGTCGGTACCAACTAGAATATGTTATAGGTAGTGATTTTCAGGACGTTTTTTATGGTGTTGTTGACTGCAAGTTTGGAGCAATTAAATTTTAATTCGGTGCTTGGTGGAATACCTCCTACAATGATTGCACTTTAAAATAATCTACTTCGAATATAAAAATTCAATTCGAAAAATTGACTGAAAAACACACAATTATTTGCAAGTGAACTGCATTTTTCAAGAATGTTTACACCAAAATTACATTATTTTTAGATAATGTGATATACACATATTCATGAATTCGTCAAAATTTTGTGGTATAAGTTTATATGTCATTTTTCTTAAGAATGTTGAAACCATTATGCACCATATCTGGGTTGCTTGGTGAACATTGAAATAGAATATTGTGATTGACTTGGAATGATTTATTTTTTATGTTCATAAAATATGGTGTCTAGTTATTTTAGGATGGTGATGTATGTTTCTATGGCTCTCGACGTGGGTGGCCTCTACTTTCAACGTGCTTGCCATGATTTAGACGAAATTGAGGATTTAGATGGGGCCTGTGGGTCCGCTGTTGTGATTGGAGAATGGATTACATTACATTCCTCCTTGGTGTTGACTTGCGTTTGTTTTTGTTCAAAATTTCCTTTAATGGTTCCACACGGTAAACCACGAAAGTTATGGTATAATGATTCAATTTGTCTATTTTTTAAAACCAGGAGTTCGGATATTTATTTTGATCTGATTAATTTTTGTTTAAGTTGATAATACTTTTTAATATTTATTAAATTTTTTCATAAATATTTAATATTATTGTATTTTTAATAATTTGATTTTGATTTTTTAATTAAGTTGGAACATTTGTAACTTGTTGGTCTAGTTGGTTGTTGATATTTGTAGTTATAAAAAAAGATTGTTGGTGTTTGTTGGTGCAATTTATTTAAAATATAATCTATTTAATACAATTGAAGAAAAGGAGAGAGATTTTCAAATAATTTTCGTGCAATACATGAAGCCTGAAGGTGTAGATTTCTGATTGAAATCCTCGCCTAATCAAATAATCTGGGATTGGTTCTCTATTAAGGTTAATATCTGTAAATCACTAGTATCATGTTCGATTTCTAGATTAATAATTAAAATAGTTTTTTAACTCCGTTATTTAGAATTTGGATATCATGAAAAAAAATTCTATTGAACATAAACATATACTGTCTATACGAAGTCGCTTAAATGAATTGGGTTCGATAATGATTAAAAGAGAATGACGCAACAGCCTGTAACTTATGAGTCAATGATATTCTTAATACATATACACCAAAGTCAACAGCCTATAATGAAGTAGAACCAAGATTTGTCTGAAACTTTATTTCGTCTAGACCTTTCCGAGTAATTAATTTACCGCGTTTTAGGGTTCTCTGTGCAATTGTAACTCCTTCCACTATTCTTGTAATGATCAATTTTACCAACTTATTTTCTCGCTTTCTAATTTTTGCTTTAGTCTATCTCTAACGAAAAATTATATTTTACTTTTTTATCTCAATATCTTTTTAATTTTCTTACCCCTTTTCACGATCCTTTTAAAAAATTTAGAACAACCACTTTGAATCTGCCATAACGAGGAACTTCGGAAGGTCGAGATCCTGATTAGTGATTACGGTAGCCTTGGCAAACTATTTCCGAGACCGACTGCTTCTGGGCCGGCCCTTTCACATGAGAGTCCAGTAACAGCAAAGAGCAATGAAAACTTTTTTCCACCCCTGAAATCCTCAGAATGAAATGAGCGAATTTATCTAACTTTTAATTCTTTAACAAAAAAAAAAATCAAACTTCTTTAGTGTTTAGCTCTCATTCTTGCATTTAAAACTTAAAATACGAGTTTTATGTTTATGCATCCATCAAAGCCTCCTACACTTTTTGTGATCTTAGGTCAAATGTCGTTAACCAATATACTGAAATCTTTGATCACATCTTCAATCTGACCTAGACTTGGCCTTTATGGAGAAGTTGGAGAATGTCTCTCATCATACATACACTTAGAACTCTTGCATATATAAATATCATGTCAAAGTAGCATCCATCTCCTTTAATATACATACATATCACAATTGCCTGCTAGTTATTACACTAACATGCGAAATAGAGACATTATACCATTTATACAGTTCCAGTAGATTGATGTTATAAAGCAGCAACCATCAATAACTTCAGGGGATAAAATTAGATACATGAGCTGGGATCAGGGAACCATATATCCACATGAACTTCAAGAGGAAGTACATTATGGAGAGACCAAAAATGCTTACGAGCCAGCTGCAGGAGGACGCGGAACCTCCCTTTTTTCATTCGTTCAAGTGGCGGAGCATCCAGGCGGGAAGGAGCGACTGTCCTCCACGGTGTAAGGGTGGGGCAAGTTCATCTTCTTCGCCGCCTCTTGCTGGGTATGAAGAGCTGAAAGCATTTGGCATGGCTTTTTAGTACATTTTTTCCAGTCTCAGGTGTCATTCTGCTACATCTATGTGCAATGTGATATTCAACTCAAAACCTAGTATCATTAGCACTTATAAAAATGTCTAACTAGGTCGTGCGAAGACAACAACCAACACGAAACTAATTTGCTTTGATATCATATTAAAAACAAATTAGTCAATCTCGGACAGCACCGCGTAACGACGACCCCTTAAAATGGCATAGCGGGCCGCTATTTATGCTATGGCGCCACTGTAGCGGGAAAAAAGCATAGCGCGAGGTCTAATAGTTCCGCTATAGCGCCGCTATAGACCCCGCTATAGTGCGCTATTGACTACTTAGGTTAAAAATTGCATATACAATTAAAAACTTTGAGACAATAGGTACATAAATCTTTCACACTTACAAATACATTTATGGCTTAAAACTAGCAACGCTATAATATAGTATATGATGCAGTTAGTGAATACTAAGTACCGTCGCCTCGTGTGAAGAGAAGAAGAAAACTGGAAGCGCACATGCTAATATATACTTGCAAATTACCACAATCCTGTGTATTTTAGTCAATAATATCTGGTGCCTAAACCCTAGCTAGGTTAAGGCATGTTACACACTACGATGTTTATATTTTCTCTCCTAATGAGTACTCCTCTAGGAGTCACTGAAAATTTTTCGTCGATCCTATTAGAAAATGACCATAAAATTACAATATAGTTCAGTGATTCTTTGGGTTAAACCCTGGATTTCGAGTACAATCCCAGCTTATTCTTTTCTTAACATAGAAAAACAAAGTATATTAATATGAAATTGGAAAGTCAGCATAATGCAAAAATCTAAGTGCCCGGGATGAACGAAATAGGCAATTAGGTGCACATGATCGAGATGACATTGAGAGGGAGAGAGACCTGATATTCAAAGGCTGCGGTGGCCGTGGGACAGTTACTGAAAGTGAATCAAGGCAATTGCTTTGTTGCTGCCACTGTGCCTGCTCGGCCACCTTCTCCTTCTCCTTCTCCTTCTCCTTCACCTATATACACACACAGTGACGAATTATATTCGAGAATAATATTCTAGAGGTAGTTAGGTGGAGGCATTACTATCGCTAACAACATACGATGATCTCGTATCTTTAGATATTATAGTGATGATCGTCTTACTAATCTATTATCGGTTTTGAAGATTGCATATGCATATCCTATGAGACTTACCTTCTTCGAGAGTAGGTTGTTCTGCTCCTGCAGTGCCTTGTCCTGAAAAAGGAAAGTACTTACACCATAAAACATATGGGTCATCAGATAAATTGAAGAACAACTAAAAGACATTTGGTCTAATGATATAGGACATAGAATGATTGACGTGATCCTGTATTCAAACCTTGCAAGGTGTAACTACTATTGTACAAATTTACTTTTCAAAAAACTGAAGAACAGCAAACATGAATACAGACAAGCTTGATTACCTTCTTCTGCAGCTCCGAGATGGATTCAGACATCAGCTGATTCTGTAAAACAAGACGAGAGAGCGAATTGATACAAGCCAACTAGATGTCGTTGTTACTTATGGTTATTTAAATTGTGATAATCATGCCATTCATAAGTAATCCTTGAAATACTTCCATTTTTGGCGTATACCTTTCTTGTTCGTATGTGCTTAAGTGCAGAATCAAGTTGCTGTTCCAAGTTCTGAAGCTCCTTCAGGCTCAAGGAATCGATGTCCTCTCCCTTCATATGCCTGCAAATTATTGAGACTAAAACATGTTATTTTTTTCGAATTTGTATTAGTCATTTGAGTATCCGAATATCATGTGATATCGTGAAAATAACATTTTTTTCATCAGTAGAACAATATATTAAACCTGGTTCATACATATATATTTGAAAGATAAATTTATACCATGATTTTTCTAGGACTTAAAACTTGGACCTCTATTAATTTGACAACGTGTCCTATGGTATTAGGCTAAATATTTTTAACTCGTGTTCATATTTACTGGGTAAATAGAAGAATATATTAAAACCTGATTCATAATTATATTGTTCATCTTACTCAGACACTATATACTAAAACCGCATCTCAACTGAAAAAAATGTAAATTTTTTTACCGATATTATACACGTGAAAATCAAAATCATGAACTTCTTTTAATATATATACGCATCATGTCTTAGAAAAAACACTCTTTTCGTGCTTAGTTGTACCTGTGGTTCTTTTGTAGAATCTCCATCCTGGCCTTAAGCTTTGCATATTCCAGAGTCCAGCAGGTATCCTGATAGATAGAAAATTAATCATAGGTAACAGATACTATACATATTCCATATACATAAAGTACACACGTTTAATTGTGTGATATTGAATGCAGAATATAGGAGGCTAATGAAATGTAATATTTTTGACTTTTCCTCTAGCACATCTCGTGCAACTCCGTGTAATTTCTTCCAAACCCTATTGAATTCCATTTAACGTCTAATAAAGAACAGGATACAAGGAGCTGGGGAACAAATGTCACATAATCTAACCTGCTCCATACATAGAATTCCATATTGGAAACGTAAAAGATGTTCATTATTGATAATCAACCACTCTAATTCGTAATATATTGGGTTTATACTTCCAAACTTCAGAGAAATTACTCTTTACAAATTTGTGTTAGCCCAATAGCATCTTAGATATTATTAAAGAAAGTTAAATTTACATTAATACTAGGTAATTTTGCAGTTTGACAAATCACTGTCTTGTGATTTTAATTTTTCTAACCACATGACAATGACTACAACCAACGACACACACCAACTCTAGTGGCTTGCGTCATACCACATTACTGATTACTCATCATCTGGACTGGCCACTTTGGCAAGACAAATACAAATATAATTCTGTGTCACGTAGATAAATTAGCGAAATAAGATGAGACTAATTGTACATGTCATCAAATCATAGCTACATTATAGTTGGAGCATTTGTGTACGTACACTAGTATCTGCATCATTTTCACGAAGCTGCCTCTCGGAGTATGAATATCGTTCATATCGTTCCAGGATCCTCTCCATGCTGTCACAATATTATATAAACACTTGTTAGTACTCCAAACCTAACAAAAATTCAAAAGAAATTATTATGTGTGAGGACTCTTAATGATGCATTTTCGTGAAACTTAAACAAAAAATTAAGAAGGAACAAAAAATTCTTGGCAATTTGATCAACTCTTAGTAACACTTATTATTGGAGTAAATATCATTGGGCGAATTACTATGACATCCTTCGTACTTAAACAAACTTACTATTTCATGTATCCCGTTTGGAAACTTACATTTTAGTCATTAAATTTTCAGAATATTATATAATTTTATCCATATCGTCAAAATATGCTCTTTTATCATAAAGTATTTCAACAAAAAAACCATTTGAAAAAAAAAGCTATTCCCCCGAAGAATAAAAAAATTCTCACCCCACCCTCTTCTTCTCCCTACCTCCTCCTTCTTCTTACTCTCCCATTCTCTTCCTCTCTCCTCCACCGAGCTCCTCACCGGCGCCGGAGTGCCACCTTCCTCGCCATGGCCTATATCCTCTAGAACGGATCTTTAGCAATGAAAAAGTTATAATAACAAAATTTTAAGCTAAATTTTACTACACTATCTTAAAGTCCTCCTATCCATTGGAACCAACCCCAAGCCTAAGCCCTTTGTGTTCTGGGAAAAATCTAACGAACGAAGACTTGTCCTAAACAAAGCGAACATAAACACGAAAGGAGAAACAACAAAACGATGAGTAATAATAATAATAATTCAAACTTTGGATCTAAGAAGGAAAAAAGGTGGAAACTTGACAAGCGAGGAAGGAAGGAAGAAACTTTGTCGCCGCCTTATCTCTCCGTTACCGTAATCGATCCCGTTAAGTTGGGTAACGGCGTCCAGGTCCTACGTCTCCTATCGCATCATCACCAAGGTCGCTTTCTTCCTTTGAAAAGTAGGTTCACCATACGGATTCGGTATTGTAATCTAAAAAAATACATGTATACAGAGGAGTAGAGAAACTTTTTTTAACTGAAATTATTTATTATCGTTGAACAACGAGAGAGAAAGAGAATGGGGGAGGAAGAATGAGGAGGTGGGGGGGAAGAAGGAGAAGAGGAAGAAGATGGTTGGGGTGGGATTTTTATTTTTATTTTTACTTGGATCCATATTTAAATTTTTTAAGTGGTTCATCATCATAGAAAATATAATATTCCTACTCTAACAAAATGTAAAATACCTCCAAAATTTAAAGACATAAAAAGTTAATTTACAATTAAGAGTAACAAAATCGTATGTTTATGTAAATATGAGAGATGTAGAGTAATTTATCCACTACTATTTCATAATGTTTTATGTAAACCGTATAGTAAAATGTTTCAATTGAAATGTTAAAACGGTATGTTAATGATTTAATATCAAATACCTAGAAGTAAAACAAAAAAAACATTATTAACGTAATGTTATCGTGGTATTTTTTTTTAAGGGACTAAACTGAGTTTAAAGTAGTATTTTCTTCGAACAGTACCATAAAGAATTTTTTGCAAAAATCTAAATGCGAAGAAAAAAAATTAACATGGAGCAATATCACATGAATGAATTATCGTTATCGCAAACATTGAAACATACACAAAAAATACACATGAAGCTTTTTTGCAAAAATCTAAAAATTATGGAATCAAAAGTAAAAAATTTACACGGAGTGTCATTACATGAAAGAAATATCATTCTTACAAAAATAAAAACACAAAAAAATACACAATAGCATTATCGCATAAAAGACATGTCAATATTACATGAAGAAAATTTCATTATCGCATGAACAAAATATTAACGTAATCCACCTAGATTAGTACCATACACGGTATGGTATGTACTCAATTCATTCTCCTTAATTATATAATTTTTGAAGCTTTTTTGTGGAGCTTTGTATGACTTAATATCGTTTCTATTCATAACACTTGATACTAAACTTCATAATCTAAATCTTTAATTATTTGAGTTCTCATATTAATACTTATAGGTTGATTTAACATCAAGTCGATTGAAAGATTTAATCGAAAACTAATATAAACGACTTATGTACTTAAATAGTAACATAGATTCCGGGTCAAACTTGTTTCATATGATTTAGACTTACAAAAATCATAAGTAGAAAACTAGGTAGCTTATAGTGTGGATCGCATGCTCGTTGTTTGCATGTATGCGGTTTATCTTTTACACGTATCTCCACAATGAGATGTGGATCTATCTAATAGTATTAGATGATTAATACATTTGACTTAATAGCAGAAGATGTAAAAATAAAATTGACTAGTCTCAAGAGTTTAATATCTTGACGAAAATAAAATTGACGAGTCTCAGGAGTTCAATATCTAGACGTGCAATTGATAAGTATGTAACCAATGACTTCAGTAATCTTATCTAAACAAAATTTAGTATGAAAAATAAACAAAACTTTTTCAGGTGAATCTTGGCTTGATTGTAAATATGTATATCCAATTAGAGTATTGTAGCAATTTCTCTAAATAATAATCGACAATTTCGTAATAGTAATTAGGTCTACCCAACTAGTTAAGAATATAAAAAATTGAAATGGAGGGAAAGAATCAAATATATATGTACGGATAAACAGTATATTTCTATTTTCCTGGTCGTTGTCAGTCACGTCGCTAACATTTTCTCGTACCATTGCCTCAGGAGTGCTACATGTTCAATGGGCTTGACTAGGACGGTAGGAGTGAATATATGTAAGCTAGAGTATCCAAAGTGCAAGATGCTCATCCAAGGGCAAGTAATAAATCATAGTTTGAGGGTTTATTTGTTAAAAAAATCGCATTTCTGAATTTTTACAAGTTTTTTCTTTAGATTTCATTTGTTACTAATATTTTCTCTGAAAATGTGTGTGTAATTAAAAAAATTACTTTTGTGAGTGTGAAAATGTACTTCACGCTCTATGCCATGCGCGCCTCGGCCTATGTAGCACGCAGAAATTGGTCTATTTTATTTTTTTCTGATCTATATTTATATTTATAATTTTTTGTTAAAACATTACTAATTTTTTATGTGCAAATACGTACATTTTTTAATTTTTTAATTAATGTAATTATATAAGTTTATGTAATTAAATAATTGGAAAATTCATGTAATTATGTGATTTTTTAGTTATGTAATTTTGTGTAATTATATAATTGGCAAAAATAATATAATTTTATATAATTGGACATAATTTTTTAATTATATAATTTTATTTAATTATTCAATTTGGTAAAAATAATATAATTGTATGTAATTAAAAAAACTATGTAATTATATAATTTGGAAAACATTATGTAAAATTATGCGATTTTAAGAAATTTTGTAATTTGGCAAAAAATATGTAATTTTATACAAATACTTAATATAATATTTTAATTTATCATGCAATAAATTCTTAACTTAATATAATATTTATATTTTTTTAACTTTAGAATTAATTTTAACATTTTTAAATAGTTCATAATCATATTTGATTTTAATACAATTAGTAGTATTAAAAAATAAGTACAGATAACATGGATACATTAACAAAAACTGCAGCAGCGAGATCGCCACGGAAACGCAGATGTAGATAGTCTAATGTTTGTGATTGATTATATGAAATTCTTTTCAGAAAAATATTAAATTATATGATACACAAATCATGTTGAATGGTGAAACAACCAAGCGTACTTTGAGCTTGCATTGTTCTAAAGGCTACTTGATGTGAATCCCAAAAAAAACTGATTTCGGACTACCAACAAAATATGATTCTGTGAAGGAAATTCTTAGACAATGAAATCAGACAAGAGAACCGAAATACTAAATTTCTGCTTCAGCCTCCTTAGAAACTTACATTCTAGCCCCTTGCGTATACACTGACTCTTTCCACTGGATCAGATTTATAAAAAAAAACTCAAATTCATGTCTAATTAGCTTTTGGGTCTCTACTTAGATCTCATGGAAATAAGAGAATTATTCAAAAAAAAAAATCGACGACTGAAATTAATCATATCGATCTGGAAATTATTAACATCACTTCCCGCTTACCTCAACCGAAAATAAAATAATTAAAAACAAAATGAAACGGTGCACTTTTTTTTTGTTTGTGTGAGTACGTACACGTCCACGAACACAAAACTGTACACGCCAATATGCACATGAGATAATAATATAAAGAGGACCGATTATTAACTACGAAGTAATTAGTATTCGTATACTAGTTCGCAATAATTTAAACTCGAGACCTCTTAAATACAGCGTTGTAGAGGTAGCGTACCAGGAATCAGTGGCGTACTCGGAGAGCTTGCCCTTGGTGGAGAAGACGATGAGACCAACTTGGGCATCGCAAAGAACAGAGATCTCGTGAGCTTTCTTCAACAAACCCGACCTCCTCTTCGAGAACGTTACCTGCCTGTTTATCTTGTTCTCTATCCTCTTCAACTGAACCCTACCTCTCCCCATGGTCAATCTTAAAATAACTATATACTATACTTACGTTTGTGAATATATATATATGTGTATATATATATATTACGTGAAGAATATAGGGTATTTGGTCTCTTTTGGTTGGAATTTGGAAATTCGACTCCCTTCTTCCGTGGGTATTTTTATATCTAATATCTTATGTTGTGTGGTTTTTTTTTTTTTTCTCTCAGGGAATTGATATTTTTGGTGTGGAGGAGAAATGGATGGAAATCGCTGTCTCCATATATATACGGAGAGGTGTTGGGTTTGGGAGGAGGGAGAAAGCGGTATTTGAAAACCATGGTGGTTTCGTCAAAGGCGTTGTCGAATTTCCATTGGACAGGCCTTCTATTCTTGTCCCCTTTCTCTATTACTGTTTCGAAATTAGGTCGTATTAGAACGTTCATAGTATCGATTAATTCAAAATAAAATTAGATTCGTATAAATTTTGTGAAAAAAAAAATTAAAATTTTAAATTGTCGCATCGTAAGATTAATTAAAACAACATTTTCAATTAATTTTTTGTATCTCTATCGAGTCATATTTTAAAAGGTGATTATTCAAATAATATTTTTGTATTTGTGAGGTTGAAATCCAAAATTTTTTATGTGAATCCAAATTCCATACAAGGCAAACAAACTTTTTATATATGGTCAATTTATTCTCCTCCAACGTTGTTGTTCTCAGTGCCCTCCATTGATTGGAAAGGGACTAATATGTTAGCACATATATATACATATATCAACCAGATTCCGTTTGACGCTAGATATATTTTATTCTACTTAATGCCTAATATTTATTAAAATAATTAATCAATTCGATTAGAGTATGATTTCAATGGTTAGATTTATGGGATCTTTCTTTGGATAAAAATGTTTTTTTTCTAGCAAATTGCCCTCAGGCCTCTCTCCTTTGTTGAAATTACTATTTTCGTCCCCACTGTTTCGAAAAAGATAATTTCGTCCCCCAACTTTGCTTAACTATCACTCTGAGGTCCCTAGTACCAGAATCAGAAAAAATCTCCGGCGCCCAGGGACCTAAAATGATATTTTTGCCCTTAAGTCAAAAATTAAAAAAAAACTCAGAAAACCTCTCTATTTCTCTGTTTCTCGCCGGAGTCCCTCTTCTTCCTCCTCGACTAGGAGCCGCTCTCGCCAGAGTCTCTCTTCTTCCTCCTCGATCAGGAGTTAATCTCACCGGAATCTCTCTTTTTCCTCCTCGACTGGGAGTCGCTCTCGCTGGAGTCCCTCTTCTTCCTCCTCGACCGGGAGCCGCTCTTGTTGGAGTCCCTCTTCTTCCTCCTCGACCGAGAGCCATTCTCGCTGGAATACGACGCCGACATCTACTTGGGGAGTAAGAACGTGGTCAACTAGTTCAACCCTCTCTTTCTGAGTTTTTTTTAATTTTTGACTTAAAAGGTAAAAGAGACATTTTAGGTCCCAGGGCGCCGGAGAAATTTTTTGATTCCGGTATCAAAGACCTCAGAGTGATAATTAAGCAAAGTTGGAGGACGAAATCCTCTTTTTCAATACAGTAGGGACTAAAATAATAATTTCAGCAAACCTGACCGAAGGCAATTTGCTTTTTTTTTTTTCGCCGCTGGGATTGTACCTCACAGGCAATAGAAGTGCTCGGCTTTTTAGTTTTTACCGTTCCGAGAAATAAGCTTGTGCTGACGCTGCTGCTCTCTGCCGAAAATGAAATTTACTGTTTCCATATTATTAGCTGATGGACCAACAATTGTCGCTTCTGATATTTTCCTTTTCCATTATATACTACGGTACCGTTTAGTCAGAAATCTCATGGCCTCGAGGGTTCTTGTAGGCTATAGCTAGGGGTGAGAAAAATATCCAAATCCGATATCCAAAATTTTTTTCGGATTCAGATTCGGATAAGTACATGTTCGGATTAGAATTTGGATTATCCGATATTTTTATTTCGGATTCGGATTCGGACTCGGATAAAAAAAAAACTCAATTCGGATAATCCGAAAATCTGATTTTTTAGACATATAATATATATTTTAATGGGTTGAACTCATTTCAATATATGTGTAACATATATAATAATTTAGGAGATAAATGGGCATACATTGAACCTTAAATAACATCAAAAAACTAAAGTCCAATCACATAATTTTATGTTAACACTTAGATATATTTTGTATGAAATCATTTAACTATAGTAAATATTCACCTAATTTTTAAATTCAGATTATCCGAATCCATATTCGAAATTATTTCGGATTTTAAATTTTGGATAATTCACTTTTCGGATTCGGATTCGGATAAGAAAAACGTAATTTCGAAAAATTCAGATATTAAGAAATTTGGATAATCGGATTTGGATTATCTGAAATGCTCACCCCTAGCTGTAACTGTAGGTCCTTACACCACCTGGTATAAACAATGGGTTTTTTAGACCATCTCTTTCCAACGCACATTTAATCAATTAAATTATATTTAATTTAAGTTGTATTCTAAGCTTTTGTACGATTAAACAGTTTTTTAATTAGCCGATTAGGTAGTAAATCAACAGTTACATTTCTTTGTTTTAAGCTATAGTTTCCAGAGCTATTGTTGCCTGACAATATTTAATATATGACTTTTTATAATATTTTTTATATTCCTGAGATATTAAACCAAGATCTCTTTGAATTAATTCAAACTCCATGCTGCAATGATCAAGATATGTTGCGTAATATGTTATTAAATATTTTGGTATGTCCGTATTCGGATGTCTTCTGTTTCACTGATCTGTCGGTTTGACGACACGATGGCTCTGTGCACCAAAAGAGAAAAATGCCGATGTACGGAAACTAATAAGGTTTATGAAAAGATATGAGTAGTAGTAGGTTAAACAAATCAGCCCCTGTCTATGTACATTTAACTATTAACATTTACAAAAATCTTACTTGTTAGTCCCTATTTTAGCAGTCAACTAGTGTGATTTGTCAATTTTGAAGGTCAAACAACATGCAGCGTAGCAGTTCTACACTAATATAGACTTCAAGATCGCATTGATCTAGTCATGATAATTGAAGACATTAAAGGTCGACTTTCGGAGGTGAGCGATCATTTTTTCTCTTTTGTGCGTCGTCAAGCAAATACAACAGTCCATATTCTTTTTTTTTTTTTCAAGAACTGCCATCAAATAAAATAAAAAGCGTTATACAAACAAACACAGAAAGCCCACAAAACACCTGCTGACCAACAATCCTGGTAGTCAGGTGGGGCAGAAACCTCTCACCAGCTAACCAACATGCCTGGTAGTCATGGGAGAGGTGTACAAAATAGCGCCTCACCAGCTAGCCAACAAGCCTGGCAGTCAGATGAGGTAAGAGGGAAGAGACTACAAAAGACAAATCATGCAGAAAAATCGGCATGACCCATTCGCTCGGAATTCCTAATAGCCCAGGCTCAGTGCCCGGCACATCATCCACAGCAGGTCTCAGATGAAGAAACATCAGGTCCTCAAGGGACAAACCTGTGGTAGGGCTGGCCTGACATGTCGCGGCCTATCAACCCTGTGAGCGAGGAAGGAAGGTTCGGCCACCAGCCATCCTCTGTGAGGTGTGTCAGAGCATCCGCGACAGAGTTCCCCTCCCGGAAGATATGCGTGACGCGAATCAGCATCTGAGCTCGGATCTGTGTCATATGGAGCCAGCGGGAGTGCCATCTCCAAGGGACTGCCGCCTGTGGGGTCTGGAATCTGGTGAGGACATACATAGAGTCAGTCTCGATCCACAGTCTGTGCCATCCACGCTCATGGGCTGCCTCCACCGCTAGGATAGCCGCAAAGAGTTCAGCCTCGAAAGCGAAACAGCTATAGATGCTCTTGCTGAAACAACCCCTGACGAATCCTCTGCTAGTGCAAAATACTCCAGCCGATCGGCCCTGTCCCGGGGCCCCCAAGGAACTACCATCCGTATTGCACTTGAGCCAGTCCGGAGGGGGGCAGCGCCAAGTGACCTCGACAATACGTGGAGCCCGACATGACCTCGGTGTAATACGGAGGTCTCGTAGTAGTGACTGCTCACGCACTGACGAGAAGCACCTCCCTGAGTCAAAGATTACCGTCTCACTGACCAACCTGCGGAGCAGAAAAATCAGTGTATCTAAGCTCCGTCGCTGGTCACTGAAGATGCGCGCATTGCGCTCCGTCCACAAAAGCCAACCGGCAGAAACGATAGCTACCCTCCATAGTCGATCCACCTGTGGACTGAAGCGCTGCTGCATCCCCTCTGTGATCAACTCGTTGAGGCTCAAGAATGGCCTCCACGAGACCCCAAAAATACCAAAGATGTATCTCCAGAAGGTAGCAGCAATCGGACATCTGATCAGCAGATGATCTAGAGACTCGGCAGTGGCCAAACACATGCAGCAAATGTTTGGACCGATGAATCCTCTGTGAAACATGGCGTCTGTAGTGGGAAGTGCGCCGAGAATAGCACGCCATAAGAAAGCAGATCGCCTAGGGGGTATGGTGGCGTCCCAGATCCAAGATCCCCAACAAACCGGGAGGTGACTAGGTCGGAGATGCTCATAGGCAGATCTAGAAGTCAGAAGGCCATCTCTAGAATGGGCCCATACAGTCCTATCACTGCCTGGGGGACCTAACTGATGGTGTCTGATATCGCGGATAATATTCGGAAAAGCTGCGCAAAATCGTCTATGAAAAACCCAACGACCATCCTGCCAACAGTCTGCAACCGTGAAGGTGCACAGCGAATAAAGATGCTCCGGGAGTCCCACCCTCTCAGCTATGATGTAACCCAGCCAATTATCTAACCAGAAATTGGCTGTCGAGTCCTCTCCCACTAGCACACGTGAAGACCTAACAATATCTGGTAAGCAGTTCCTCACTCCCCTCAAGATAGAAGAGCGAACGTACCTCCGGGTTGTCATGTCTGTCCTATCAATCAAGCGGGCTCGGATGCAGTCCATATACTGTGCTGAGCCATGTAAGATAGTCCAGGTGAGGCGACTCAGGAATGCCAGATTCACCTGTCTGATCGATCTGATTCCGAGGCCGCCTTCCCCTTTTGGGATACAGACTCTGTCCCAAGACACCGTACAGGAGGCCCGTCTGTGGATGTCACCGGTCCATATGAAGTTCCTCATACACGAGTCCACTCGATCTATGAGTGAAACTGGCCACTGGTATATCATCATGGAATGCGTAAATGAGCTAAGGATAACTGACTGCACTAGACAAGCTCTTCCTGCGAGGGAAAGCGAGGACAACAGTCCATATTCTTGAATCTTGAGAAAACGAGCCTAACCAACGACGACTATTTTTTTTTACTCTACTATCCCCAAGTGTTGTCTGAAGTGCTTATGTTAGACATAATGTAATCCATTAGCTTATTATTCAATATATGATTATTTTCCAAAAAAATATTACCCAATTTGGAGAGTTGGGTGTCCTCCCAATTGTCGAAATTCGTATATGGAAATGGAATATTCTGTGTCCTCAATTCCCATCAAAACCTAGGAGGAAGAAGACGATTAACTTCTACTGGCTAAAGGTAATAATTCCCGAGAAATATGTAGCCCGAAGTATTTGCACAAAATATAAAAATGGTCAAATGAATATTAAATATTTACCATGTTTAATCCCCAGACATTTTGACTTTGACCAATTTTATGACAAAAGAACGACATAACTTAACGTCGGAATTTTCGACCCTGCAAAAGAATCGTCAAAACAGACGCACTAATATCGTTTCCCTTCTTACTACCAAAAAAAAAATCTTTAAGTACCTTGTGGTTTGCAAAAAAATTACTTTAGTATCTTGTGGTAAAGAACCCTTAATTCGAGTCATACCTCACCAATTTTCCATCACTTTGGTCCCAAAATTACGATACTACCCCTCCCTGAATCAGAATCTAACCAAACCCAATTTAACCGGACCGAACTCATATTCAATTTAACCCAATGGAGCGTAGAAAATAAGATATGACTCAGATTGAGCTGAAATTTTACAAGAAGCATCCTAAAAATATGCAGGACTTACGGAAAAAATTTCAGAAATTTTAGAGGCCCGGAAGTATTTTTTTTTTCAAAGTGCCGAAACTTCGTAAAATCATATAAAATAGAAAATACATCCAATTAAGTTGAAGCTTGTCCCATTGGGAAGAATCCTAAAAATACACATGATTTAAGAAATAAATTTTAGGAATTTTAGAGGCACAAAAGTATTTCTTTTATTTTTCGAAGTGCTAAAACTTTGTAAAATCGTATAAAATAGAAAATACATCCAATTGAGTTGAAACTTGTCCTAGGAAATCTTAAGAACTTCCAATCAAATTAGGAACCAAAATGCATCCCTGGGACAAGTTTTAACTTAATTGGATGTATTTTCTATTTTATGTGATTTTACAAAATTTTAACGTTTTGAAAAATAAAAAAATACTTCCAAACCTCTAAAATTTCTGAAATTTTTTCTGTAAGTCATGTGTATTTTTAGGATGCTTCTTGTAAAATTTTAGCTCAATCCGAGTCATATCTTATTTTCTACGCTCCATTGGGTTAAATTGAATATAGGTTCGGTCTGGTTGAATTAGGTTTGGTTAGGTTTTGATTCAGGGAAGGTCAATATCGTAATTTGGGACCAAAGTAATGGAAAATTGGTGAGGTATGACTAGAATTAAAAGTTCTTTAACACAAGGTACTAAAGTGATTTTTTTGCAAACCACAGGGTACTTAAAGATTCTTTTCCCAAAAAAATAACGTTTCCCTTCTACTTACCAAACTGTAATAAACGAATTTCTATGCCCATCAAGAAAAAAAGTAACATTACTATTGCTAATTGGTTTCATGGTTCTCATGATTTGCTTCAACGAGGCCTCCAGTTTGAGCCCAAATTTCGAGTGGACGGACCCAAACCTTCTCCCGTAATGTTCCTGCATGCATGCACAGTACCAAATATGAGACGGGGTACCACATTTACAAATCCGATTTGTTTTTTTTTTATTTTAAAATCTAATCTATTGGGCTTAAATTTTAAAAGAATTGTTATTTTCTCGAACAATATTTTTTCTTATTCGCAAACGATGAGTTTGAACTACTTACCTCTAGACAATGAGCTATAATTCGTTGTCATCATATCTATCAAAATTATTCAGCTAAATGAGTATACAGACAATGTGTGAATACAATATATTGTTTTTTATAAGTAAATTTTTGTTCAGATATATTAATGCAATATATCTACATATGATTGGTGTCAATTTTTGTGTCAGGAATTTATATATGCAAGTTAATTAAAAAAATTCGAGATCAAATTTAAAAAAGACCAAACTTTTGATAAGAAAAGGGAGTCTATCATTATCATTGTTAAATCAAGTTGGTCGAGCATAACAGATAAACAAAAATATGAAGTCTGGCTTCCCTCGTGGGATACGTGGCTCAATCAAAGATCATTTGTATGTGTCACGTTTACACGCGTGATGTCATTGTGTGTCAGTTTGATGCACATGTCATCGTCTTCGTGGCTACCCGATTGGACTACATGGTCTTTTCTTTGGCTAGTCAATTATTTTTAAAAAAAATTGTATTACTCTATTTTAACAAATTTCTTAATGTTGTTAATAATTTTATAATTTTTATCCAATTAGTATAGTTTAAAATTTTTATTTTTCTAGTTTTATCTAATCGTTTCAAAATTATAAGAGATTTTTTACCATAATAATTTTATAAAAAATAATAGATCAGTTTTAGTTGATATACTATTTTTTAGTTGTAAGGTAATTTTTTAAATTTATTATGTAATATGTTCTCAATTTAATTTAATTTTGTATTTCAGAAAATCATTTCTTGAGTTTGAAAATAATTTTAAATTAATTTAATAATATATTCAAGTTTAATAATATTAACTATATTAAAAAAATTATAACCAACGTTAACTTGTTGTGGAGCAATAAGAAAATACCATAACAATGACATGATAATTGGAGAAAAAGCTAAATGTAAAAGCAAATCTAACATGATATACCACGGGGATTGTACGAGTGCGGGTATTCTAAATGGGATGGTGCCCCACCAACTCTCTCTCTCTCTCTCCCGCAAAAGGTGTGGTTACTTTCTTGCAGGGTACATATGCGTGGATCGGGAATATCGCATCACTTTCACTTTGGTAGATATGGACAATGGGATTGCTAATTCTGTTCGGCTATTTCACTTTTTACATTACAAGCTAACCAATATATGAATAGGACATGGTTTTTAAAAGATAGCAAATTACACATTCTTTACAAATCAAATTCGAGTTTTATAGTTAAGCTATAGTAATTTATTGTTAATTGATAAAGATACTTGGAATTAACATCCAAATATTTTCTCTTTTGAGTGGTATACGTGACCATACAAATGGTAAGAAACTTAAGAAAAAATTTGGATACAAATTTAGCAAATAAAAATATATTATTGAGAAAATTAGTTATAGATACGATTCAATAGCTCTTGATTATCAATACCAAAGCTTGAAAGATGACAATAACCATGCCAAATATAATGTTCATGATGATGATCACCCCTTGGCCAAACTTGTTGTTTGGTGGCATCCACGTTTCTTGCTCCCCTTTCACCCATCAACATTTCTTTCTTCTTTGAGTTCATCGTTTTGTTAGTACCACATATCTGATGCTATAATTTATACCTATAAGACTCAAACCCGAAAATTACAATTTCGCTAAATACTAATCAAAGTTTGGGTTTAGTCCATTTATAAATTAGTGATATATTTAGATATCAAATGAATCAATAAGTTACTATAATTTTTTCCTATTCAAAATTTCGGATTGATAGAGATTTAACTAAAATTAAATTAATATAAATACATATACCATGTGACTTCGGCAAGAAATGTCAAATGGGATCCAGAATCAACAGATACACCGAATCTATCAAAAAAAATTTGCTTAAAGTTGAGATATAATATTAGTTTCTGACCAATAATATCCTAATAGTAAATATTTATTGAGAATATCATATTTTTATATATTTGATTACCATAGAAACATATATAAATTATGAATCTATTGATGGTGCAAGAGCATAATTTTGCATAATTTTTGTGCTTCAACGTAATCGTAATAAAAAAAAAACTTAATTATCAAGCTTGAATAGTAAATAGTTTTTTTAGCTTTATAAGAAATTCAAATTATTTTGAACTTTTCCAAAATTATTCATAAAGTGTGATATTTAAAATTGCATAAAATTATTTGGTATCAAAATAATATTTTGACATCACAAGCCCATCTAGATAAAACTATTTGGTGAAAAACTGAAATGTGGGGATGGGCTAGGATTCGAACCCGGTTGGGTGAAAAAGTGGGTGAGCAATTTTGTATTTCTAAATGCTCACGAGACACTATATCAAATATCTTATCCACCAAAACACGAAAAAAAAAATTATACAAGTATTCAAGACACAAATATTTTATCCATGACCAAGTCACATAAATTTTATCCATTACTTAGTCATCATAGAATTTTTTTCCATTGACATGATCCACGAAAAAATTTAAGTGACCACATAAACACCTAAATGATAAATTACTAAATTAAAAAAATAATACAAGTTTGTTAATAAATTGTGACTAATAACACCAAAATAAAAAAAAATCCTATTTTTGAGGCTTCCTGCTCCTCCGAGACTGAAAACTGATTAAGACCAATTCATATAACTAGCAGAAAAATGTATTTAAAAAAAATATAACATTGTAATATATACATTATACTTAGCATATTACTTATGCCATGTATTAATGTGATTACCATTGTCAAACTCGTCAAAATTTTATCACACTAAAATTTGGAGTAAGAAAAGTGTGAGAAAAAATAATATCCAATGATGAAGATTGTTTATTGACCATTAAAACTTTATCTTTAAATTTTTAATCTGGCAGTTATTAATATTTAAGAATATAATTGATATTAGACAAATATATATTTAATTATTGTATCTCTAATTTTCCTTATTTTCTTTATCAACATTTTGATTTTTGAAGAAAATACTGCTTTGTCCTGAAATTTTGCTTTGTCCTGAAATTTTCTCTCTCTGTATTTATTTTGAGTTTTTATTAATCTTTCCTCCTCCCTCGTACTTCCTGTTTGTCCCTCTTTCTGTTCAAATCTCACTCCATCCTAACTCCCTTCTTTCTTATCGTCACTTTGTTCAAGCTCCGCCCTAACTTCAAGCATCACTCATGCTCCTTGTAACTCGCCCCTCACTCTTAGCTGTCACCAGTATTTCTCGTCTCTCTTCTACCAATCTCATTCCTCGCTTCTCATCAGCGTGTCGTACCTTGCCCCTCGCTCCTAGCCCCTATCCCCTAGTTGTCATTGGCATTTCTCGTCTCTCTCCCACCAATCTCCCTCCTCGCTTGTCACTGGTGTGGCTTGCCTCTCCCTTACTATTCTCACTCTAACTAGGTACAATGATCTTTGTAGTGTTTGTGGGTATGGGTTTTTGTCTCATATCAATTGTGTATCGCATAATTGATGAATTATGTTTTTTGATAATTGTATTTGAATATTAGTACCTAATGATGTCAATATTGGTACCCATCAATTGTAATATTGATACTTGTATTTGTTTATCTGCTTTTGATTTTTGGTGAAGCATTTGTTGATGAAGTGAGAGTTTCAATTGTTGTATTTAAATATTGATATCCTGGGACGTAAATATTGATATTCGGGGACGTAAATATTAGTACTCATAAACTCTAATATTGTTACCTATATTGGAGACTCTAATATTGCTACCTGTATTGGAGAGTTTGATGTGCTTAATATTTTTGCGGTCGGATTGTGTACGTTGTAAGAAGATGAAGAAATTTTGATGGATTTTGGAAAAAATCCCAATGGAAAAAGACGATGATGACTACTTTTGTTTTTTGTTTTGATCTAGAAGTTTGATTTTGAATGATATATGATTTATTAGTTATTTAAAAAATTATGATTTTAGGAATTACAAAATATTTTTAATGAACACAATTCTTTTTCTAACAATTTTTATGGTTATATTTTTCTAATTTTTAGGATTGTAGTTAACAATGATATATCAATTATACTCTTACAATGTTCCACTTTAGTCTTCTTGTATAAAGATTTATCTAGTCTCTACCGAATGTGAACTACATAAAAAA
>SOPF01029156.1:29805-84131 GCA_012979155.1 Hypericum perforatum
GCAAGAACGGCCAAACATCGTCACAAAATGACGGTCTTTCCAAGGAAAAAAAACGTGAAGCAAAAAAGTCTGCATTCTAGGGAGAAATTCCAATAACGCTAGTGAAATAATTCAACATAGTATATTCCGTTCACAATAACTCTAGGATGCTTTTTGATACTTAACAACTCTAGAATGTAACACGTTGTACATCTAATTCCAATAAAATATCTTCTTGGTTCTGTCCAGTCAAACTAGAAAATTGCTTGGGCTTTTTATGATAAGTAGAGGCTCATTTTATTGATAATAACATATAATATTCGAATCAGTCTAAAATTCTTTTGCACATGTATGAATTTATAGTCGCAGCTCTCATTAAAATCTGACGGTAGTAAACTTTTAAAGGTAGAAACGCAGTCGAGAGAAAAAAAGAGTGTCCGAACATTATTTAGATGCGTTGCGTCACTGAAATTTACCAAAAAAATACATGTTACGTTAGTATGTTACCCCTAACGACTGTTTTCACCAGCAATTAAATCTTCACATAAATGCAGCTGCGCTGTGGCCCCTCTTGGTAGGTGACTGACGATCGGGACCAAAACAGCCACAAATTTTGCCCATCCTCGACGGTCCCCGCCAGTGATCAAAAGATTACCATCGATGCCATGCACATAGGTTGAAATCACAAGGTTTTTAATATTCTGTGGATCAATCAATTTATATTCGAATTAGATAGAAATAATTAAAAATTAAAAATTTTAACAACAAGTATTAAATATTCATATGTTATAATATCTCAAACTTAAAAGCTCCCAATAAAGTTCGAATGATTAACTTATTATTTAATCGAAATATTCGTTAATTTTTTATAAATACGTCGGTACCATTGTATCTAACGAAGTAATTTATTTAAATTTGATTTCAGTTTAATCACAAATCATATCTAAAGAAATTGTTATCGTATTTTAATACAACTACGTTTGTCCCAAGAGATTAAGGTAGCAGCACGGAGCATTGACCACATAAAAACCTATGATCCTCCATAATTTAGGTGAAACACAGGGTAGGGTGTTAGCTTGGTCTTCTTGCTTTTTCTGTAGCTATGGCGTAACATTTTGGTCGCAACGCCATTGTGCGATTATCTGGTATCTCTTATACGGTACATATGGTGCAATGTGGTATAGTTACTTTTTGTGGTTTTATAGAATAATATAATTTTACTTATAAAAAAATTAGAATTACGTTTGTGAACATTGACTAACTTTACTCAAATTCCAACGTGTACAAAAAGATTAAACCAACATAATATTTGTGGCTGTCCAATATCGTTGGACTGTATAATGATATCATTCGAAGAAATTAAGGAAGCGTACGATAAATTTATATTATATCATGCATCTCTTAGGCCTTAGCGACTTTGGTGCCAAATAAAACATTATAATGTGGATCTTGGCCTACGTAGCCGTAGAATTAAATGTAAGTTCGATGGTCTCCTGGACCTTGGCATTTATTATAGTAATACCTCCGCACAGAATGACGAGAACCGTATTTTAGAAGAACAGCTATTACCCGAGTTCAAGGGGTAATTTTTTTTTTTGGAAAAAATATGGCGTAAAAATTGTAAAAAGTATTACTAACAACTATTTTCCGATAATGCTTAATTCTAAATCTTATAGTATATTAAGATGCAGGTGGGATTAAATTTAATTCAAGTGTTAAAATTTCATCTTTTGCGCCAAAATTTGGTAGTTGGTATTAAAGTTCTTACAATAATTGTAATAACGATTGACATAAGGAAATTAATGGAACAATTGTTTTGGCAGGTGAATTTATTTCAATAGTAATATGTACATTATTATACTTCTTAGTGTTAAATTCTTCGTGATGGCGTGCTGGCAGCGTAGGAGAAATTGTAACTTTGAAGATGCAGTCGTTGCGTCAAAGAAGGGTTGGAGTTCCCTCCCTGATCTGGTACTGCGTTTGTTTTATCATAATTATTGGTTGATATAATAATTCGCTGATGTACCACTCTATGGTATTTGATAATGTATGTTTTACCTAATTTTAAAGTTTTTAAAAGATAAATTTTTACACCAAATAATTATATTTTGTCAAGTTTGAATCCTAAACTTTCTTCAATTGTACAACAATTTAAACACCAAATGCCATCTGGTAAAATAATTATATTTTATCACGTTTAAATCCTAAACTTTCCTCAAATTGTACAACAATTTGTAACTTCAAATGCCATCTGTTAAAAAAAAGTAGTTGAATCTTTTTATATTATTTTTTTATTACCATTTGGTATAAGAAACTAAATCGATTATATTAAATTCTAAACTAATAAGTATTTAACTATTATAAAATAACTCGAATTTAAGATTTGTAATTTGTGTACACAAATTTGAGTAGATATTTTAAATGTCATATATTTGAATTCGATGTAGTAGGTGTTCGATTAACTGTTGGAGATCAATTGTTGGTTGATGAGTCTCCCAACAGCTGATTTTGGAGTATCTGGTGATAGAAAAAATAATAACTGATAAAAGTTAAAATTTATTTATCAATCACCTAAACTTATGACTTATTCTTAACTCATAACTTATATATTAGTAAATTATTAACATATTTCTATTCTTTGTGTTAGTATTATTAAAATTTTGTGGTATTGATTATTTTATATTTTTCTATTTTCACAATAAAGATTTTTAATATTTATTTAATTATGATTAAATTTGTTATTATAAATAAGCACAAATAATAATTATGATAAATTTTAGTAAAATAATTTTTGTTATATGATTTTTTTTATCATTTTCTTATTACAATTCTTATTGTATAAAAAGATATAATTTCTTGAATAAAAGTAAGTTTGAATTTGTCATTTCAATTTTTTTTGCAGTAATTAACAATTATCACTTAGATCAATCACTTGTCGCCCGCCGATCCTAAATCCTAAATTCTTATAACTAATTTTATAACTCAACAATAATATTCTGTTATAATTTATCAAATATTTTTTTAAAAAATCAAATATCAATTACTAACTAAGTACTATTAATTAAAATTAACAACTGGTCAACTGACAACTAGTTAGACAACTAAATTTGATTAGTTGTACCAAACATACGCGTAATAAGTATAATAGGTAACTTCAATGGGACATGTGGTAGTTGATTAATAAGTTAAAAATAAAAAAAATGAGTTTACCATCTTTATACAACAAATAATTTTAAAGTAGGTCCATCCTTGGACCAGAATGAAGCCTTAATTCTATGGTGGAATATAGTGTTCATGTACCGACCAACATTCCGGTTAAGTTATTTTAACTTATTTGTATATTTGATTTTTGAAGATGCAAAAATATTAAAAAATTTCTATTTTACTTGAACCGGTGGATATTCTGATTAGTTAGAACAATAACAAAATACCATTTATCTGTCTTTTGTGCAATCTATTAATCAACCGAGACTTAACGAAAAAATTAACGTTTCTAAATTATCATCGTAATTCATCACTAGGCTGGGCCAATCTTATTTTCAAAAATGAAGCTCGAGAAATGGGCCCCCTGTCACCCAAGGTAAAAAGTAAAAACTGAATCCGTAGTCCCCAGATTATTATTATTAGTAGTATTAATATTATATATATTATATATAAAGTGACTCCGAATCATAACAAATATATATAATAATAAATGAATAATTAGTCCGATTTACAACGATATAATAAATGAATCAATAAGTGAGATTTAATATAGGGAAAATTAGGCTAAACTCCTTATACTTTGAAGATTCAACTAATTTTGTCCCTACTGTTTAAAAACTACTTTTTCAGTCCTTGTTGTACAAAATAACCGAGTTTTTCAGTCCCTAAATAACATTCTTAATTTTTTTATGACCATTATACCCTTTTTTTTTAAAACTAACCCTAACCAAACAGAAATAAACCAAACTAAATCAAACCAGCTACCCGAATCATAAATCCGGAACCGGCGCCACCACCATTCTCCTCCTACATCTCCGCATCGTTCCTCGCAGTCGCCGTTTCAGGGTTTCGACAAACATAACCCAACACCCGCCCCTCCCGGTCTTGACGACGGCGAGGCCCCCGGCCTTATCCATTTTTAGACCCTTGTCCCCGGAACCAAGCACATCACAAACATCAAAGATGAGCAAACTGCTAATCAGATTCGGCGAAAGGATGGGCGGGTACTTTGGTTTCCCTTATAGCAAGTTTGGCCTTCGGAAGAATAAGTCAATCCTAAGAAGGTCCCATCCTAAGAGTTGAATTGGCAGTGAGCCGTTTATTATATAAAAAATTCCAACAGTTTTCACCACCAATTTAAATTCTCCGATTGGTAAAACAGAAGACCCTCAAAGCCAGCGACGTCGTTCGCTTTCAAAGGACACCGGAGACAATCAGCTCTATATTGACTGGAAGCCCAGAAACGGAGGTGGACCGATTGTTGGATTAAATTTGGTTTTGGGTTAATTTTTTAAAAAAAGGGTATAATGGTCATAAAAAAATTATGTTGAATTTTTAGGGACTAAAAGACTCGGTTATTTTGTACAGTAAGGACTAAAAAAGTAGTTTTTAAACAGTAGGGACAAAATTAGTTGAATCTCCAAAGTACAGGGACCTTAGCCTAATTTTCCCTTTAATATAATATATATGGCGATGGCCGATGGGAAAACGCTGTGAGTGCGGCTATCGGAATTTTAAGAAAATTATTACGATTTTCTCTGCTTCTTTCTCGCTGAATTTTGTTGCAGTAAATTTTTTAGCGATACTTGGGGTTGTAACTTGCTACGAGAAAATTCCATACTAAATAGTTTATAATACTATTGATAAATTTCACATACCGAAACGTGTTGAAGAACTGGTAGCGGCAGGCTTTAAATAGACAGGAACTAGATAGGAGCGACCTCGCTTTACTGGTCTCGGACTGCAAAAAGGCAACTCAAGGCTTGGACAGGGTTTCCTTTGGCTTCACACGACGTGGTGGCAACCGAACTGCGCATACATTGACAAAACTTCAGCTAGAGGATGGGGTTTCTTTCCAGTTTTTTTTTTCCCGTCGGTTTTATCTGGTGTTCTTGAAGAGGAGCGATGGTTGGAATCTTGATCCTGCTTGGGTTTGCTTTATTGGCTTTCTCGGTGGACTGTTTTTCGGTTGTTTCTTTTTGTTTTCTTAGGTGTTGGGGTGCCTTTTTAGGGTCGATGAGGTTTTGTGTTGTTTTGGGTTTTATTGTTATTGATCAACTTGTGACATTTTGACCAGTAGTGTTATCGCTAGAGCGACTTTTTGCGGTGCACTCTTTTTCTTATCCGGGTTTATCCTGTGGGGACAAGTTTACCGGAAAGGTTTTTAACAAGATCGGCGGCTGCAACTTCACTTGTTGAGGGTAGTCGACGGGTAGTGCTCTTGCTCTGGTGTTGCAATATTTGCAAGTGTTGTTTCGGCTGTATGCTACATTGGCTATATCTTTGATCGATTAATGAAGTCATTTTTTCCCTTAAAAAAAAGGACTGGTAGCGACTTTCTATGTCTTTTTTTATTTCTTGAATCAACATTTTTTATTTAAATCGCTTATTATTTATATTTTAAATTAACTAATGTACTTTTAAACTAATTAAACAATAGGGGAAATTAGGCTAAGGTCCCTGTAGTTTGGGGATTCAACTGGTTTTGTCCCTGTAGTTTAAAAACTACTCTTTCAGTCCATTAAAACGTAAAAACACAGACGTTTAATCCCTCGATCCGACACCGGAAAATTTTCCGGCCAAAATATGACCTGGTGTGACCCTTTTACCCTTCTTCCCCAAATTTACTAAAAAAACCTCACCTCCACCGATCTTCCTCCCTTTCCCCCACTTCCTCCCTCAAGAAAACCCGAACCACCACCGCCTCAACACCCAATCCGCCTCCTTCCCAACACCTAGAAGAGGATTCTGGTTGACTTTCTCCCGATTGATAGCTTGAAGAAGTTGTTGGCTCAAGACTCGCCCAACTTCTATTATGCTTGTTTCTCTGGGAATTACCCAGTTCATCACCGATAGGTTGAACGGCAGCATTGCTTTCGTCCCCGTCTGGAAAACCACCGCTACCTCCCTCAATCGTTCCGGTTATGGTTCTGGTTTTCAAGACTTGAGGCTCTCGCTCCACTCCCAAGAGCAGCATCCAATTCACATGTTCCCAAGGCCCACCGCCCACTTTCCAGGGTTTAACGGGTCGTCCTCCTCGTCGGGTAGTGGGTGGCCCGAGCACCACCAGCAGTTCCAGAGGATGGTGGCCGCAGCGTCATGGAACAGCGAAGAGAGAGGTGACGGCCGGTTGGTTTCCATTTGGCTGTGTGGGTTTGGGTGCACCTTTATGTTGTTTGTCGTGGTTTATTTATCACCGAGGAGGTGATGGCCGGATCGGGGGAGAGGGGATCGAAGAGGGAGACGGTGAAGTTGGCCTCCTTCACCAAACCGGTGAGGTCGTGGAAAAAGAAGGAGTAAAAGGCCTCCTCTTCGAGGCATGTTCTTGGTGTTCTTGGATGATGTGGTTTTTGGACGAAGGGTAAAAAGGTCACACCAGGTCATATTTTTGCCGGAAAAATCTCCGGTGTCGGAACGAGGGATTAAACGTCCGTGTTTTTACGTTTTAATGGACTGAAAGAGTAGTTTTTAAACTACAGGGACGAAACCAGTTGAATCCCCAAACTACAGGGACCTTAGCCTAATTTCAATATGTCAAAAGATTTGTAGCACAAATGATAGAAACTTTCCTAAATACTTAGGAAATTAATGAACAAACTCTAAGACCATGGTGCGAAATACCTTTAAAAAACCAATAAAATTATACAAGATTACAAAACTTACGACCTAAAATTAAATAAAATACATCAGATACCTGGTTTGACCGGTTTGGTTAAATCCCAGTGACCCACTAACAGCTCAACCGGTCAGAGTCATAACGCCGGACCCCGTTCCTCTAGTGACTCCACGCGCCAGCTTAGTCGTGAATCCACGTTCCTAACCAGACCAGAACTGAAAAGTACTTCTTAGTCCGGATCCGAAATTTCTCTGGTGGGACCCGTCAAAGTAAAAGGAGATGACAGTGGCATAATTGAAGTATTCTTTAGACTATTCATTTCTCTAAATCACGTATTATTTCAATATTCATAAATCAAATAATTGACTTAATTTTAAATTGATTCGCATAATATGCCGTAAAAATATTACATTTTAACAATATATTATATTATAATAACATATTAGAATCAGATGACATTCTGGGAAGTAAATATTCTGTAGTTTATTAATGTGTTGTAGGCTAATCGATATGAACCACATTAATTTGTACCATTTGGGTACGTATTAATCAATTAATATCAAAGTATCAAATTAAGATAATCATCTGCTTTCTATATCTAACCATGCAGCTATTCAAGTACCGCTTTGAAATTTTCACCTCACGGGACATTAGAAGAAAAGAAAACATTGAACTTGGATGTCCCAAAAAGTCTATATTCAAAGATGCAAAACAATGAATCGTTGCAAGTTGGAATTCCAGTTTTGAGAGCCTTCTCATTAATTAAGTGAGAAATTTCAAATTTGAGTTATTAGGGATAATAAGTATCTGTAAAAATAACTACTCACAATTCGAAAAATTCATCCTACCTATTTGTTGATATGGATATCAGGTGATCAAACGTGCATAGAATGTCATTCCAAAAGAAATAATTATATTGTATTAATGAAACTTGGTTCAAGTGGCAATGAACTTTAATTTTATTATCAAAGTTTTGAGTTAATTTTATCAATATAAAAGATATTATTAAAAGAATCACTCTCTAACTAAAATTTGACAATATTCTACTCTAGATATCTTATTCATCAAGAAAGAGTAATTATTCCCTACATTATTTTGTCCATAGGTTGGAACCAAATCCTAGTGCAAAAGCAAGCGTGCATAGATAACTACTGCTAAGATTTAGGGGGGAGAGAGAGAGAGAGAGAGAGAGAGAGAGAGAGAGAGAGAGAGGACTAAGTGGTGGACCAAGCTCCCCCAATAATTCACTTGTTCTAGTATATAGCCAGCAAGAACCAAGCTCAATTGCACCAAGTCCAAAACCTGCAAAAATATTTACAACAAGCCCATCACTTTCTCCTCACATGCACCGTGTACACGCAACTGTTTGTTATTGCTCTACAATAGACTTCTAATGGACCACCACATAGACAAAGTGGTAGAAAATTTATATTTTCCTTCTAACATGTGATAAATGAACATCTAATACTGTTTATGATTTGAAATGTTGGTTTCTATTCTTAATAAAATTATGATATTATAATACCTAAAATGGTTCCGAATTTCAACTCTTGGAATGCAACTACGTTGCAACATAATTACTTATGTTGTTGCGCAAGAAAACAAGAATAGTCTACAATATTTACGTGATTCTTCTCTCCGTCGACGACGAGAGATGGATATCTTGTTCATGAAATGCCCCTTGCACATAGAGAGCTAGAGTAGTCCAATTATCCAATATAGACTGACCATAATTCAGAAGTCAGTTTTGTTTAAGTCAACTAGCATCATAAAACGAAATCCTTGCTCAACCAAATTTTTTTCGATTCCAGGCAAACTGTCGCGCGCCAGTACCGTGATTTCTTACAACTGTAATTCATTTATTTGTTATCTTAAAATTTGTGGATTAAATATTAAAAAATTTAACATTCCGTGTTTCGTCATTGTTATAAAATCTCTCATTTTCATTACATCGATAGGGATTGTCCAGCGCAATAGCAATCAAGTTTTTTTCATATATTTGTAATTCGTAGTCAAATTAGAAAACGTCTAACCATAAATACTTGAATAACATATGGTTTAGTCCCAGAAAAAAATTGGTTTTAATGGACCACTAGAGATAAGGGGAAGCCTCTCAGCGGAAGAGGACAAGGATCTTGCCCCCACTTAAGCTCCGTGTAGTTGGGGAACATTCATTCGAACAGCAGCTGGGGAAAGATCCAAGAGCGAAGCTAAGCTTAGGCTCTCTTTGATGTTGCCAACTTGTAAGTATTAATAATGTGATATAAATAATAGCTACTGCTGCTACTTCTGCAGCAGCTGGTCCATGCATTAAGTTAAAAGAAGACCCTTTAAAACCCTTATAAATTGTTGAACAAACTGGTAACCGTTTGAAGTCCAACCACTACTAAAACTTGCATCTCTTTGGTGGCTAAGCCATTTTGGTGTCTGAGTTGAGGTGGGTTAATAACTTAATATTGATCATTGTTATTATAGTTGTGATTTTCCAAGCACTCTTTTTGAGTTTGACAGTTCCCAAGAAACATCTTTTTTGTTTTTGCTTTCTTTCTCTTTTTTTTCATTCACAAACAAGCACATCCCAATTGGGAAACTTTTTAGATGCCTTCTTTTTTTTGGTCCTTTAGTTAAAATTTCTTCTTTGGTTTGAACAGTGATCACTTTTAGTTGCTTTTTTCTTCTTCTGCTGCTTTAGTTCCTAGCTGTCTGAGCTTTACTCTAATGGGAGGCTATTGGCTTATTTAATGTCTCAGGAACAGTGAATAGAAGTCAGTAAATAAGTGGTATGGAGTCTTGGAGCTATGTCTCTGGCGGGAAAGGGTTCATGACCAATGATGAAATGTCAACTTCTGATAGCTTTTCAAGGAGGAAAATGACTCCTTGGTGGAGTGAAGATCCAAAGGCTCCATCTAGTTTCGGAAATGGCGTTTCAGATTCAGGTTTATTGCCTGTGGATAACCAGGGTCTTGGCCTTATGGGGTACCAAGATGTTATGAGTGGTAGCAGGGTTCATGTAGGAAAGATCATTAGTCCGTGTATCGGACTAGAGCACGAGTCTTCTTCGTCGAGGCTTTCGAGTTCCGTGGTGTACTCTGATAGATTTGATTTGCAGTTAGGGGTATTTGGTGCTCCGGTCACTTCCTCCTCTTCGGGGTCCTACGTGCCTTCAAAGAGGACGATGATGGGGGCGAATTGCAACATGGCGCATTGCCAAGTCTATGGATGTAACAAGGACCTCACCTTCTCAAAAGATTACCACAAGAGGCATAAAGTCTGCGAAGCTCATTCCAAGACCGCCAAAGTCATTGTTAATGGGATAGAACAGAGGTTTTGCCAGCAATGCAGCAGGTTAGTTCTGTACAATTCTTCGGATTTTCAATAATTCGAGTCTGGTTTTAATTGGTACTAATTGTTGCTGTTGCAGGTTTCATTTGCTTGCCGAGTTCGATGATGGTAAGCGCAGCTGTCGGAAGCGCCTTGCGGGCCACAACCAGCGTCGTAGGAAACCTCAAGTTGGGTTCCATTCGGGAAGGCCCGTTAGGCTGCTCCAGGCCTACAATGCAGGTACTTTACCAGCAGCACTTGGGATCTTATAGTGACATTCTGGTACAGTTTTAGCAACTGTGTGACGAGGTGACGATTCGTGCAGGATCGTGTTCGGGCTTCGACAGCGGCAGGTTTCACGGGGCTGCTTTCTCACAAGCATCATTTGTATGTCCAGATATACTTCCCAGTGGCCTAATGCATCCTGAGAAGTACAGGTCAAATGATTGGTCCTCGCACATAAAACTAGAACAAGGTGCCAATTGTAGTCACTTATCAGCTGGTTCAAGGATGTTGTTCCCTTATAGCAGTGGGACCGGAGGCGTTTTTGCCGAGAACAGCAGCCGTTACTTGCACGACCTGGGAGCCCCAGATGCCAATTCGCAGTTGTTGATTGCAGAGTCTTCCCCTGCTTTCGATGCAGGACTATCGGGGATCGCAGACTCGGGCTGTGCTCTCTCTCTTCTGTCATCTCAATCAAACAACTCAACAAACCATTCCTCAGGAATGCATATAGCGAGTCACCTCAGCACGATGCTGATTCCCGAAAGCAATGGCTTGATCAATTTTGATATTGCGGATGGCATCTACAAGGGGCCACATTTTGTGAATCAGAAAGATCAGTTTTGCGGTGAGGCTGCTGGAGGAACAATCAATCTGCTTCAGCTTTCGTCTCAGCTTCAGCGCGCCGAGTGCGAGAAGCAATCAAACCAGGTAAAGCAGGAAACCAATGCCTTCTGCTACTCCAACATCACTTAAAAATGCTGCTAACCAGGTACCGACTGCTCTCTAGTTTTACGTCTCGTGCGTCTGGGCTTTAGAACCGTGATATTGGTTCAAATCCTACATACTTCTGATATGCATTGCTCGCACAGAGCAATAGGAGCAAGCCGAGCAGCGGAGTCTTCGAAGAGAGCTGCTCGGAAAACGTTAGCGTAGCGAGCCAACCGCGCGGACCGACGAGCATGTCAAGATTGTAGATCGTTCTTCTTGGGAAGCAGCTAAATCAGATCAGCTGCATCTGTTGACCATGTAGATTATGTAAGAAAAAAACATTTCCTCCTGTGAGATTTCTTGATTGTCGATCGAATTCGGCTGAATTATTGTAATAAGTCACACGCATTAATTACATTTGGTGAGCTTTATTGTTAGAGCACGAACTCGGAATATTTACTAAAAAAAGCCAGGCCTACTGCGGAAAAAAAATATGGGAAAAGAACCTTTTAGTACCTGTGAATTGTGATATGCCCAAAAATCACTTTAGTACCCTGTGGTAAAGAATTCTTAATTCGGGTCATACCTCACCGATTTTCCATCACTTTGGTCCCAAAATTACGATACTGCCCCTCCCTCAATTAGAATCTAACCAAACTCAACTCAACCCGACCGAACTCACATCTAATTCAACCCAATAGCGCGTAGAAAATAGGATATAACTTGGATTGAGCTAAAATTTTGCAATAAGTATCATAAAAATACACCTGATTTATGAAAATAATTTTAGGAATTTTAGAGGTCCAGATGTATTTTTTTATTTTCCGGTGCGCTAAAAATATGTAAAATTGTATAAAATAGAAAATGCGACCAATTGAGTTGAAATTTGTCCCAGGAAATCTTAAGAATCTCTAATAAATTTAGGAACCAAAATGCATCTCCGGGACAAGTTTCAACTCAATTGGACACATATTCTATTTTATATGATTTTACAAATTTTTAGCGCATTGAAAAATAAAAATCAGGTGTATTTTTAAGATGCTTCTTGAAAAATTTCATCTCAATCCGAATTATATCATATTTTCTACGCCTTATTGGGTTGAATTGGATGTGAGTTCGGTCAGGTTAAGTTGGGTTTGGTTAGTTTCTGATTGAGAGATGGGCAATATCATAATTTTGGGACCAAAGTGATGGAAAATTGGTGAAGTATGACTCGAATGAAGGGTTCTTTACCACAGGATACTAAAGTAATGTTTGGCCAAACCACATGATACTAATGGAGTACTTTTCCAAAAAATATTATGAAAAGCCCATTGACTTTGGTCCATAATAACTATAATCCCAAAGTGACCAGCCACAGTAGCCAACAAATTTTCTTGAGAAAATTGCATAGATGATTCTATGTTACAAGTTTTTTGTGATATGATCCTGTCTTCCGGAGAGCATTTTTTATCTTAAGGTTAATTTTTTTTTGCGACACAAACTCGAATAATTTTTCAAGCCAAAAATGACTCCAAACCTAAAAATGATTTCATTTTCGTGTTGATGGAGAGAGAGGAGAGGAGAAAGAAGGAGAGAGAGTGTTAAAAAAAAGGAAGGGACCAAAAAAATTGATGTTTCAATTTGTGCTAACTCATGTTGCTAACCAGTTAAAAAATCTTACTCGACATGGCACGTCAACACTAAAACGATTTTGTTTCTAGGTCCAGAACCAATTTTATTTTGAGTTTTTATTCGAGCCTCCGTCACAGAAAGATAAATAATTTCAAGATAAAAAAGTCATTTCCAGAATGCAAGATAATGTGACAAAAATATACATCAACATCTATGTACTTTTTCGACTTATTTTTTTTAATACGGAGAGTGGTTGGCAGTCATGCATTAATTAAAGGCAAAACATATGGGTCTACAAAAGCCGAGTCTTCTCGCGAGAAGCTGATGCAAGAATTCGAAGGACTACTAACTAAAACAAGAATCCATCTGGGTAGATTTTTTTTTTTGGGTGAATACCCAGGTATCCGGCCCAGCCCATTATGGACTTACAACAGGGCCGACTATTCCTGTTCGAGGCGGGTCCCGAGGTTAAGGTTTTAAACCTCTCCCAACGCCGTTGCGGGAGATCGAACCTTGGTTCGCCCTTCCAAGTACAGCCCCTGGTACCACTGCACTAACTACGCGTTGGTATCCATCTGGGTAGATAGTGCGAATTTAGACGACCAATTCGCTAACTTGTTGCACTCCTTAAGTCACTTCCTAACGACCAGATCATACGACGACAATTACTGATCAGGGCATATAGAGCAACCAACCATGATTAACTACTAGACCATGAATTTCGGTGGCTTAATTTTTATGATTTATTCTTGAATTTTTTTTTTCCAACAACAATAATCATGAATTCTTAAGATGAGTAACCATCAAATTATGAAACTAAACTAAATAATATTATGATAAAAAAATTTATCTCTTGATTTTCCACATAATATATTGTGTTGTATTGTCTCGTAAAAATCATTGGAATCTTCCCATGTAATAACAGAATATGCGGCTCATAAACCATGTGGTTCATCGTTGTAAAATGATGGGGGGTGATCACAATAAGAGCCATATGATAATTTTTGTGCTAGAATAAGGTCTGAACGTGGTTGGTATTATATAATTTTCCAAAGGATATAATTTTTTGATTTTGGGACAAAGGAGACTATTGGTAGATCTGGGTAATAAACCGCCAGAAGGAATCGAGTGAGGTAGTGGAATGGGGACAAATGCCAACGCATCGTGTAAATGTCTGACAGAAGAAGGCAGAAAGGGCAAATAGCCACTTGTACTAGTTCTTAAAGTTCAATTATCATTAAACCAATTATTTTTTCCGGACCGAAAAAAAGTTCAATTATCAACCCACAATTGAAAATTTTGTCGTTCATTGTCCTTTATGCCGACAGAAGAACAGCTAAGGAATAGGAATAAAAGGTTAACATTCATGGTAGAAACTTCAAAGGCCATGCATACTAGTATTTTTCTTCTCCTACACGGTTCTCGTCGAACATAACAAAGTTCGAAATTCAATTTTTTTTATGAGTTCTGTACCTGACTAACATAAAGTCATAAACGGAATTCCTTTTTTTCATTATTAATATTCATTACCGTAAGAAAATATTATACTAACAGATTTTATTTACAATATAGCTCTCGAAATAAAACTTGTTATGTTTATAGTTTTTTAAAATCTCTTGATATTTAATTTTGTGATCCACCTATCTCTTAAAAAATTATGATCCTATGGTTACACGTATACAAGTTTGGGTTCAATTTAGGCTTGGGGGAGACTCGATACTTTGTCGAAAAAAATTAACCACGTGATCAAAAATTTAATTTTCAAAATACATAATTATGTTGAAAAAATATAACTAAGTCACCATCTGTAAACTTTTCAAAAAAAGTAAGTTCTTCGGCTCTCCCTTTCAATAAAAAAAAACTACGACTTTGAATGAATTCGTGGAAAAGGTCCAACTTTAAGGAAAAGGACTTGCTTTATTCTGAAAGGCATGTTCCTACTTTCACCTTACCAAAGAATTTGCCAGTAATCGGACTCAATAACTACTCAGAACCTTTACATTTGATCTTATAGATCTGGAATACAATCTCACATTGATTACGAAAAAACATATGATATAGATATTTCGATCTACGGATCACAACATTTAGCTATAACTTGTTCCTAAAAAACGTATTATCTGTTGTCATATTTTCACCATGCCTAGCAGAAGAACAGTTACCAAAAAATGAAGAATGATTGTTAATACAATAAATTCTCAGACAATCTGCAGGAACTGGAAGTAGACAAATTCAACTACAATAAATATCCAAATCAATTTCCAAGTGCAATGGAACTACATATAAATTGTGAATACCAACTCTCGAAGCCTATTTGATTCCCGGCAGGTAATTTGTTATTGTTCTAAGCCAATAACCGAAAGTACACAGATAATTATCCCAATAGCTGAAAAAATAATAAGTAAGCTGGGGAAAGCAGATTGCTACAACAACAAATGTGAAACTTGCATCAGGGCACCAAGCAGATTATGCATCTTTAGCGTCTTCATTTCGCGGGGGCTCCGTTGGCTGGTTCAATGGTCTTTCCAGCTGCGTTGCACTCATCCCATGCATCGATCCATGTGACCATGGCATCTGCTAGCTTAAGAAAGTAGTCGTCGATCTTGCCAAGCTTGGCACGGACTTGCTTGGACAGTTCAACGTAGCACTTCTGAACAGTGGTGCACTCCTTTGGGAGGGTGGCAGACTGGAAAAAGGGGATCAGCTCTTCTTGCCAGTAGATTCCTTTGTATTCCTTCTTCAGATTCACAAAAGGGTTGCTAGCTTTGCTGTGCCAGATGTAAGGCAATCCCGTCTTCACTCCCAAACCCAAGTGATCGCAAATGACCTGCAAAGTTCATGCACCAAAGTTAAGCTCAATAGCTTTCATAAACTTGCAGAAGATATTAGCAATGCAGCAATTGGTGAATGATGCCATAGATCAACATGTAAAGTAAGGTAAACAGAGAAGTAGACTACAAACCTTGGTGCACCAGCCAGCCCACATGTCATCGTAACGCCCAATTGGCTGGCCATCACCCATGAGACCAAAGTACATTGCAGGACCAATCAATTCACGGTTGAATGCCAGATTCATACCGCACATTGGGAAAAGGGTTCCCTTTGGAATAGTCATAACAGCATCAACATACCTGAAACGGAAGCCTAACTGTTAAATACACTTTCCCAACCGATGAATTCTGATGTTCATCCAAAGTTTTTGGTCGAGGATCTAATGTAATTACCGGGTGTTCCTCTCAAGAGGCTTCACAAGCTGGGTTGGGGCATCATAGTCTGGGATGTTCATCCAAAGGCCATGAGAAACAGCTGTTGGGACACCCTCACGAAGGCTGAAAGGATACCCGCGGACAAAGTCAGCACCAGCTCTGTACGGGTCGTACAGGGTGTTGAAGAAGAATGGAGTTGAAGGGCTCAGAAGATTCTTGATGTGCTGCTCAAGTGCATTGATCTCTGCCCCAGTTGGATCCTTGGCAACCTGCAATCCACAAGACTACATTAATCTTTGCTGCAACACAAAATCTCGAACTAAATTCTCAGCCCAAATAGATCAATCTACAGTGCATCGAGACAGGTCATATTAATGAAAGATACAACTCAAGCGCGGAGCTAAGATCCGAAATTGTACTCCAGAACCAAGGATCGAACCCGAAATGCCTACGTATAGGAGCAGACCAGATAGAGCAACATCAACATCCAGAAAAAGCGAGCACGACCTACCAATAACAAAACCCTAGATCTCCAAAACCCACATCCCAAACCCCCAGATCTCCTAAACCCACATCACAAGCCCCAAAAAGATCCAAACTTTAAACCAAAGACTCAAACTTTAATCTTAAAAAAAACATATGGGAGAGGGAGAAGAACGAGACTCACAAAGCAATCATCGTCGATGGTGAAGATGTACTTCTTCTTGGAGACGAGGAACCCGAAGCACCGGCACGCAGAGTCCTTGAAGGAGATGCAGGAGGCTTTCGGACCAAGCACGCGGTTGATGTCGTTGCGGTTGTAGAGCTCGTAGTCGAATCCCTCGGGGACGCTGATGTTCTTTGTGGGGTCCCCGTCCTGGACGATGATGAGGTGGTACTTCTGGAAGAAGGGCCTCCACATCTCGAGGAAGTCCAAGTTCCGTATGGTAGGGATCACTATGTCTAGCTCATCCTTTAGGAGCGGGGTCGGGACGACCTTCGAGATGTCCGCCATTGAAGCAGAAAGAAGAAGCTCTCTCTCTCTCTCTCTCTGTCTCTCTCTCTCTCTCTCGTGAAGTTGGATTGTTAGAGAGAGAAGGGGATGGGGAGAGAGTTGGAGGAAGGAGGGAGGGGAATTGGGTTGGTATTTGTAGGAGGAACGAGGAAGAAGAGGGTGGACTTTGGTTCAGAAACGGCTTGGATCTCGGAACCGCGTATTTAGACAAGGAGAGAACTGCGAATATTATTTTTCCGTTATTAATTTTCCTTAAGTTTTTTTAATAAAATCTAGTCCGGTTGATCTAAATAGTAAATCCAGATATTATATTTTTTTTACTTGGCATTTTTTTTCTTCTCAGAATATGAGAATTGACTCATGTTCTTTTGAGAAACAAGACATTAACTTGTTGTCGTCTCGTTCACATTGAGTTGATATTTTGTTATAGTTTGAGCCGGAGATATCTTGTAGAATTTTAATCTCTTATTATGTAATATAGTTAATTTAATTAGTGTTTTTGTTTTGGGTTCTTTTGCTTTTGCTGAAGATGATTTGAACTTTTTCCGGGATGGGATTTTTAGTTTTTATCTAGTATTTGTTAGTTATCGGTTGTTTTTGCTCAGTAGATACCCCCTAAAAGAATAGTTTGTTGGCTAGTAAATAGCTCTCTCATTCAAAAATTTTAGGGAAAATTACCCTCAGGCCCCTCGGGTTTGCAAAAATTCGTGTTTTAGCCCCCCTATTTTTTTTTATTATCATTCAACCCTTGAATCCTATCAAAAATGTATAATTTAGCCCCTGTCGCCGGAATCCGGCGATTTCTCTGGCGAAATGGCACCTAAGATTACTAAAATACCCTTTTCCTTTAAAAAGTAAAAAAATAAATTGAAACACAATAATAATTCGTATTGAGCTGAAATTTTTCATGATGCATCCTAAAAATATACATAATTTACGTAAAATATTTCAGAAATTTTGGAGACACATAAGTATTTTTTTTATTTTCCAACGTGCCAAAATATTGTAAAATCATATAAAATAGAAAAATTATCTAATTGGACTGAAACTTGTCCCATGTGTTCTTAAGCATATTTAGTGAATTTAGGACCTAAAACTTATTCTATGTGTCCTTTAGCATCTTTACTAAAGACTCCATCTTTAGTAAAAAAATAAATTAAAACTCTATATTTTTAGTATCCGCACACTTTTTCAAAATTGGCTCATGAGAATCCAGACTTTTTGATTCCTAAATTCATTAAATATGCTAAAAGACACATGGGACAAGTATCAGCCCAATTAAATAAATTTTTCTATTTTACATGATTTTACAAAATTTTGGCACGTTGAAAAATCAAAAAAATATTTTTGTATCTCAAAAATTTCTGAAATATTTTACGTAAATCTTGTATATTTTTAGAATGCTTCATGAAAAATTTCAGCTCAATACGAATTATGATTGTGTTTTAATTTATGTTTTTACTTTTTAAAGGTAAAGGGTATTTTAGTAATCTTAGGTGCCATTTCGTCGGAGAAATCGCCGGATTCCGGCGACAGGGGCTAAATTATACACTTTTGACAAGATTCAAGGGTTGAATGATAATAAAAAAAATAGAGGGGCTAAAACACGAATTTTCGCAAACCCGAGGGGCCTGAGGGTAATTTTCCCAAAATTTTAAGTAAAACAAATATTTTCTATACGGGTTTATTTTAGTTCGAGCTTATTTTTTTTCTAACTAGAATATGGTAAGGAGACCTCATGATTAATCAACCGCAATTGATCCAATTAGTAAAATCTAAGGAGTTCATGTTTTTAATCTCAACGTGTCTAGATACCCTAAAAAGTAAAAATGTGTCTTTGGGGTTTGAAACTATGTCTCCTCTTCATAGGTAAGAAGAGTTTAATTTAGATCAAGAATAATAACAATGCATCTACAATAATAAATAAAAGACATGGACATTCGCTACCAATTTTTTTTTAACTCTTCATATGCACCAAATTTACATATTGTTACACCTTATTTAATGGTTACATTTTCAATGGCTATTGGAGGTTCAAATTAAAAACTTCATAGAAAAACTAATTTTTTTACCAACCACACTAAATCTTATTGGTCAATAGCTCTTTTTATATAAGTTTATATGAGTTGTGTTCATTTTAGTTTTTTTTTTTAACCAAGAATAGCCATCCAATAAAATAAAAAAACGTTATACAAACAAACACAGAAAGCCCACAAAACACCTGTTGACCAACAATCCTGGTAATCAGATGGGGCAAAAATCTCTCACCAGCAACCAAAAAGCCTGATAGTCATGAGAGAAGTGTACAAAATAGTAACTCACCAGCTAGCCAAGAAACCTTGTGTTCATTTTAGTTTGGTAATTAAGTAAGTGCTGACTCAAAGGTTAATGTAGATATATTCATTCTTAGTGCGTTAAAATTACGCATAACAAAAAAATCATCGAATGCATGTTGTCTTGGCGTAATGTGTTTTCGTCCCGTACTTATAATTTTTTTTTAAAGGGACAATTCTTTTCAAATTGCATGTCTTACGTCGTTGCAACTTCAAAACAAATTTCATTGGATGCCAACATTGGTACAAATAGTGTCGGTGGAAGGACTGTGGTTTTCAATTGTTGGGTTGGAGCCTTGGAGGGCCCAAATTTACTTCGACAGTTCGACGTGACAAGACCGTTGAAGGAGAAATTAATCGAACATGCTTAGTTTCTCGGTACAAAGTAAATTTTGAGGTCATGTGACTTGAATTTAGTCCAGACTTTTTCATCCAACCTTCTAGTTCTTTTTAGGGGTACCATAAGCTATTCTAGTTGAAGTAAAAAAGAATGGATTTGAACATTTCAGTAGGAATTTTTTGTAATTCAATATCGTTACTGTTCAAATTTAGATTAGTATAATTTTATAAAAAAATGTAACCAAGTTACATCACAACCAACCTGTTTCATTTGTACCAGATTTTTTTTATTTGGGAGGAACATCCTTTTTTAATATACCCCAGCATACGTTTTTATATTTTCCGAATTTAACTATTTCATTTTTAAATTTTTATGTAATTCTAAACGGAAATCGGGAGTTGAACGGTTGAACCAATCACGCCTTCGGTCGCCCAAATCACGGCGTACATTCCTCTTTAAAAGCATTTTTCGTCTATGTCACATTCAGTTCTAGGCTATAATATTAACACGTGTAGGCAAGTAAAAGGAAATAGTTGACCTGATATTAGTTGGTAAGTTAGTAAGAAGTTGAATTAATTAATACTAAATTATCTAAGTTTTTCCAACAATTTTAATTTTATGAATTTAATGATATCAAAATGTTGTCAAATTATTTTACATTGTTTTAAAATTGTAATTTGACCGATAGAATAACATTTGTTATCTGGGAAAAGAAACCGACGGGGTCGGCACGACGAATCACCGACAGAGGACGTGTCTGTTTGGATTTGGGCGACTCTTTCAAGGCCTCTTTTTGGTCTTTGTACCTTTGTGCTTTTGGTCCTAAATAATCGTGGAAAAATTATCCAAGGAAGGTTTTTTTCCATGGGTTAAGAATTAAGATTTTCCAATACAAAGTATAGGAATCGAGTTTTGAAATTTTTTATTTAATGGAAATGTTCATTAATTGAGTATATTGTTGGTATCTGTTTACGTGAATGAAACCAATGCTCTATTCAATTTTTATTCGAGATAAGATGATATTAATTATTAACATGAGTAGATTTAATGGTATGTTCTCCTTTTATGGCAAATTATGATACAAAGTCAACTTATAATGTCATTGTCAAGTGTGTCGTGAAATGCATGGTTGACCACTACTGCTTCCTATTTTGTTACGTATTCGGCTATAATTGAACGTATTCTGTACTCAGCTACCATTTAAAGTGGAGTGCTGTTTGTGGGTTGCATTTCATGGGCAGATTGTTGACAAGAGAAAACTTTATTCGGATAGGAATGCTTGATCGCTGGGACTGATTATGTAGATGATGAATCTATTGATCATGTACTTCTCTTTTGTCTATTTTCTAACATAATTGGAATTGTTTTGTTTGGAAGTTGAGAATTTTTCAGTACTGTGGTTCGAATGTTACAAGTTCGTTGGAATAATGGATGAATTTTGTTCAGAATAGCATGGTTAAGAAAATGTGGTTTACGATCTTTGGTGCAACAGTTTGAGGGATTTAACTTTAACGAAACAAAACTATTTTTTAAGAAGAATAATGTATCGCGAATTTGTTATCCATGTTATTCTTATTCGAGCTCATGAATAATTGCGATAATCGAACTTGACAACAGATTTCGAACATCAAGATCTTTGTTTATTCTTTGAGTCCTTAAGATGAATTACGTTGCAGTTGCTTCTTTGATCTTCTATGGGTCGGGAACTTGTGACTTATCCTAATTTTCTTCTCCACCTTTGTAAAAATCTTTGTCAATATAATCATTCTACTTATAAAAAATAATGAGTATCAACGGGGACTAAATAATTATGGGCAGACATAATATATAGAATAGTAACTTTATTTAGTCTCTGGTCTGGATCTTTTTGTCTCTCGTCTTACGAACATAACAATTTGGTCTACACGTTTGCATGTCCCTGTCCTAGGAGTGACATGCTGCCAAGTTTCACCGATAAAATAGCCAAACAATTTCATAAAATAATTGAAAATAAAAATAATTGAGATATACTATTTAAATAAAAACTGTCACCGTTAATTGATAAAAATACTACTTGGTAATCGTCGCTACTTTGTTATCAGTGCTTCCATTATGAAATTTTATGCTTGTCGGTCAGCATTATTAACCATAGCAACATGGGTCGCATACATTTATGTCACATGGGAAGGATTACACTTCTCCGCCAAATCTTCCCAATTTGTCAAATGTCCGTGTCTTTTAACCAAAACTTTATAGTTCGTCAAATTTTCATAAATATTCCCTAACTTTTTCACCAAAATTTTACAAGATATTCACTATTTTTTGGTCAAATTTTCGCCAACTTTTTCGTCACATCTTCGCTAATTTTTTCATCAAATTTTTGTAATTCGCCAATTCTTTGAAAAGTATTAGTTTGCTTCTTGGCTAAAGTTTGGCAACATATTCACTACATTTTCTCCAATTCTTTGTAATTCGTCAAATCTTCGTAAGATATTCGTCGAAATTTTTTCTCCAAATGCAAGATATTTACTAGTTTTTTTTCTTTCAAATCTTCGCAATTCACCAAATCTTCGCAAGATATTTGACAGCTTCTTCGTCAAATCTTTGCAAGATTTTTGGTCAAATATTCGCAATTCGCCAAGGTATTCGCCAGCTTTTTCCCCAAATCTTCGCAAAATATTTGCTAAGTTTTTTGCTAAATTTCCCAATTTGCTAAATCTTTGCAAGAAATTCACCAACTTCTTTGCCAAATCATCGCAATTTGCCAAATATTCTTTATATAGTCCATAAGCTTTTTGTGAAATCTTTACAATTCATCATATCTTCGCAATATATTTGTCACATTCTTCACCAAATCTTTGCAAGATATCCACTAGTTTCTTTGCCAAGTCTTTCTAACTCGCCTAATATTCGCAAGATATTCACTATGTTTTGCCAAATTTTTGCAATACGCCTAATATTCGCAAGGTGTTTGACAACTTCTTTGCCAAATTTTTGTAAAATATTCACTATATTTTTTGCCAAATCTTTGCAAGTTTCTTTGCCAAATCTTTGAAAGATATTAGCTAGAATTTTTTACCAAATCTTTGAAATTCGTCAAATTTTTGCAAGATTTTTGCACGTTTCTTTGGCAAATTGTCGGAAGATATTGGCTAGCTTTTTGCAAGGTATTCACAAGCTTCTTCACCCATTTTTCACAAGATATTCGCTGCCCTTTTGTGTCAAATATTCGCAATTTGTCAAATCGTTGTAAGGTATTTGCAAGTTACTTTGCCAAATCTTTGCAAAATATTTGCTACGTTTTTTTTGCCAAATCTTCGCAAGATATTCGCTAGCTTCTTTGCCAATGTCGCAAGATATTTGATAACTTTTTGACAAAATCTTTGCAAGATATTCACTTGCTTCTTCACCAAATCTTCTCAAGATATGCGCGAACTTTTTTGCTAAATCGTCGTAATTCGCCTAACGCTATTTTCTTCGCCAAATCGCTGCTAGATATTTGTTTGCTTTTTCTTCCCAAATCTTCGCAATTCGTCAAATCTTCGCAAGATGTTCGCCAACTTCTTCGCCAAATTTTCTTAAGATATTGGAAAGTTTCTTCGTCAAAATTTTGCAAGAAATTTGCTATTTTTTGCCAAATCTTCATAATTCACTAAATCTATGCAAGATATTTGCCAGCTACTTCGCCAAATCTAAGTTTTTTGTCAAATCTTTACAATATGCCAAATTTTCTTAAGATATTGCCATCTTTTTCAAGTGAGCTTTGCGAGACAATATGAAACATTTTGTCACAATCCACCGCAACCATATGCAGAATATAACCAAAATAAAAGAATATCGTCGTGAGTTTGCAAATCACATAGGATAAGAGCAAAGTTTTAAAATAAAATACGAGGAACTCAAACGTAATTATACCAAAATTAAAACTAAATTTTGTAACGGAACGGACAGGAGAGGGCAGGGAACCGTTGCAGTTGTTAGAAAGGAGAAGCTCACAGAAGAAAGGGAAGACAGAGCAGCAGGACGAGACAATGGAGAAAATCTCGGAGAAAAGGTTGCAAGAGGCTAAGCTCCAGCGTCAGCTCAATGCCCTAATCGTTGCTCACCTTCGAGACAACAACCTCACCCAGGCAAGCTCAGCCCTAATCACACACTTAACTTCCCTCGGTTCTAATTAAAGCTCTCATCTTTATGTTTCCCCTAGAGGAAAGTTCCCATCTTTGACTTGTTTTGGCCATGCCCTTTGAGCATCAGCTCTGGGTTTGCCAGAAAATTTGTGAGCCTTTCGGGTTTCGTAGAGGGTTGCCACAATTTTGTTAGGTTCCTTCAATGGTGAGTTTTAACCTGTTTTTGGTCATGTTCTTGTAGTTTTAGCTCTAGTTTACTTCAAATTTTTATGCTCCTCGGTTTTCTGTTCGTGTTGCCATGAGTTCGTTAGGTTCCTTGAAGTAAGGGTTGAGTAGGTGTGTCATGTTTGATGGATCGTTGATGTTATTTGGGTGACTTGTTGGGGTTGTTTGATGAGTTGTAAAGGCTGTGTGTATAGGCTGCAAGTGCTGTTGCCTCGGCCACCATGACCCCGTTGAATGTTGATGCCCCTCCCAATAAGCTACTCGAGCTGGTTGCAAAGGTTGTTGCTTTGAATTTCTGTAAGGAAAATATTTATCTTTGCTCATCGACCTGCAATGGATATTGTCTGATAGAGGGAATGTTGTTCCCTTTTCGCACTGAAATGTCAATAGGGTATTTCCGTGGAAACTGAAGAGACCTTAAGAGGTGTTGGTTCGCTTCTATCGTATGATATGGGCACATTTATATCACCTGGATATGGCTCAAAACCAGCTCCCCGAGCAACTTCTGTTGATTTCAGGCAAATAGTTTCCTCCCAATTCGGTACATTTGGGTTTGCTAGGATCAATAGATAATTGTCAAGAGGAGAGGAGATAGTATTGTAAAAGGAATCTAATTATCTATTTGTTTGCCTCATCAGTGCCCCTCATGACATAAAAGGATCATCAAAAAGTTTCCCAAAGCACGAAACACGGCATCTTTCTGAGCATAAGGTATGAGCTGATTAAAAAGAGTGAGTTGAATTGATCACTCTCTCGTCAACAAAGTTTATTCTAATTTTTCTTGTCCATGGCACTAATATGATACATTGTCTAGAATGTTGCCAGATGTGCAAGGTTTAGTCCTGATGGAAGATATGTTGCCACTGGAAGTGCAGACACATCAATTAAGCTCTTCGAGGTATTACAAATTATTTGTTGTGTACTTTGGATATTTCCTTACCCGATATTTCCAATTGACTTTGCGATGACAATATTCACTGGAACAGATTTCAAAAGTTAAGCAAACGATGGTACCCGAAGCAAGGGATGGGCCTGTTAGACCAGTCATACGAACATTTTATGACCACATTCAAGTATGATCATCTATTAGATACATTCTATTTTTAGAGGTTCAACTATGATGCCAAGGAGATGCTAAATTGTTTTTGAGGATCAGACCAAGATCCAAGATAATATGTATTTTGCATTCTTCATGCTAATAGTTGTCAATCTTATCTCTACCTCTCGGACTATAAAAATGGAAGTTGTATTAGTAGGACTATATCATGAATCTCCTTCTATTCAGATGAGTCCTTACCTTCAATGTAAAATTCAGAACAATCACAATTGGTCTGATTTTTTTTCAGCAATGAAACAGGTTAGCTCAATGATGAAATAGATAATATCTTCATTCCTTGACAAATTGATTACATTTGCAGTCTTTCATTATCACTAAAGCAAACTTTATCTCGTATTTGATATTTGGGAAACTTAAATCAAGGTTTAGTTTGTTAAACTTTTCATACTTTTCCATGTATTCAGAAAAATAAGGCACCAAGTGAATCTAATGTTTTGCTCAATTGTTTGCAGCCAATAAACGATCTAGATTTTCATCCGCACAATACCATTCTTATCTCGGGTGCCAAAGACCATACAATAAAGTAAGACATCTTCTTTCCATGCAACAGATGATAAGATTGCACGCTCTCTTTTCCAAGTTGTATTGCTGTCAGAAAAATCCGCTTATCATAGGATCACACAAATTACATTATGCTTACAATGCACAATTTCCACTTGAAATTATGATATCCCTTTTTTTGGGAAATAAAAAAAGAGTGGAATGAAGTTTAATCCCCTTTACAACTGTGTGTTTCTTTCAGGTTTTTCGATTTTTCTAAAGCATCAGCAAAGAGGGCATCCAAAGTTATCCAGGTTCGTTTTCTTCATTTTTGCAGAAACAAGCAATCATTGTGCATGTGGTGCGTGTCTCCCTCATGCAAAGACATCTCTCTGAACTCATTGCATCATATGACACAGGACACGCACAATGTACGTTCTGTATCATTTCATCCATCAGGAGATTTCCTTCTTGCAGGCAAGTACTTTTAATGTTGCATAACACTTGAAACGCAAATTACAAAATTGAGATGATTTTGTGGATTACTATGACCATTGAGTGATGGTTGAAACTTAATTTAAGAACAAGCTTACGAGCCAACTAATATATGCTGTTTTAGTTTTTAACCGAAAAAAAATTCTGCTGTTTCAGTATAGCAATATGAATTTTTATAATCTGAATTTACTGCTTTATTCATCAGTAATAGACTTCTCCATGATGTTGTTTACTTTTTCTTCTCTTTTAGACAGGAATTTATGTACCCCGAGTATTTGTTTCATTAGATTTGTCATGTTTCACGATGGTTTATGTGCACTGATGGAACTAAAACATACCATTGACAGGAACTGATCACCCGATTCCCCACTTGTACGATGTTAATACCTTTCAATGTTATGTATCTGCTGTTCCAGATATTAGCATTAGCGGAGCTATAAATCAGGCATGGTCAGCTCTTAGCATTTTCAAGAATCCCACCGATCTATGCTAGTCATGAGATGTGACATGGTTCTCCTATTACTTTGGATTGCAGGTCCGATATTCATCAACAGGTGGTATGTATGTAACGGCATCTAAGGATGGTGCTGTTAGATTGTGGGATGGCGTAACTGCAGTGTGTGTGCGGTCCATAATTGGTGCACATGGAACTGCAGAGGCCATAAGTGCGGTCTTTAGTAAGGATCAGAGGTACAGTTTTCTGATGAATGTTCGTTAATGGGAACATACAGATATACTTGTTCTGAAGTGAAGTTTGAATCATCATCAACCGATGTTCGTAGTAAAAAGTTAATATGACAAGGGATCAAAACCTAAACACAACACACGATTTTCTCTTCTGCCCTGCTTGGTGCACCCTCTCTTGCCCCTTTCCCACCCCCCAAATAAGGAGCGTAATGTGTTAAAAATAGTCAGGCTATTGCTTTTGAAGGAGATGAACTTGTATATTTCTCTTCTTATACCATTTTCTCGAAAGCAATGTCTTGGCGGTCTGGATTGTGTGTAACTAGTTTTGTTTGATTTAAACCCGCAGGTTTGTTCTTTCCAGCGGAAAAGATTCTACTATTAAGCTTTGGGAGGTTGGCAGTGGAAGACTGGTCAAGCAATACCTTGGAGCTACCCATACGCAACTGCGATGTCCGGTAGGCTGGCTAGTTCCTTGCTACTGCATTTGGCATACCTGTTGAATAACTTCTTCGTCGATTGACTAGTTATGTCCGCCATTTTTTTTATGTTTCTTTCATTGCTGCTTTGACAACCCCTTCCACTCTTTTTTGTGCAGGCTACTTTCAATGATACCGAAGAATTTGTGTTGTCAATAGATGAACCCAACAACGAGGTTTGTTCATCTTCTTTGTCAATGATGCATTTATCTTCTAGGTACTAAATCTCCCTTCTCGGTGAGTGCAGGTCGTTGTATGGGATGCTTTAACAGCAGAAAGGGTGGCTACGTGGCCTTCGAACCATGTCGGTGCTCCACGGTGGCTAGAGCACTCACCGACAGAGGCTGCCTTTCTATCGTGCGGCACTGATCGGTCAATCAGGTTCTGGAAGGAGAGTCTCTAGGGATGCTCTATGTAGTCAGAACTTTTATGTAGCACTACGGATATCCTGAGAAGATTTTTTTTTTTGAATAAGTTAAGTTTTGTTATTATAATATCATGTCAGAAGAAGATTACCTTAGGACATCTTCTCAGGATATGTCTCATTAGCTTCATCGTTGTACCTTAGTCATAAAGATTGATCTCTCCCAGATGTTCATGAAAGGGAGGTTTCAAATCCAATTTTGTGACGTTCCCCAAATAATATTCCAAGGTCTTCCATCCAATTTAACATTAATTTTAGTGATCTAGCAGGTGCTTTCACTTGAATTTCATTTGTGAGGAGCATTACAGGGGTTCAACTTTATTTACTGTGCAAGGCATGAAATAACTTCAAATAGTTTCTGAAAGTGGGAAAAAATCAGTCATTGGATGGTATCTCCACTGTATCTTCATTAGATAAGTAGAATTCTTTCCTCGTGTATGTAATTCAGTAATTCTAAAACCCTACTTTTTTTTACGGATCTTGTCCTAGACTTCAAACTCGGTTTTCGCCCACCGGAACGGCAAATGGTCTCTTCATTTTTAGCACAGTCGATACTCGATACAATAATAACATACAAAAGGACAAGAGTTTTCATTATTAGCATGGTCGATACAATAATAACAGATAAGAGGACATGCGTTTTCACACATATATTTCAAACCCAAAATGTTAAAGATAACATAATAATGTCAATATGTTTTCTCAACAAAATTTATTAGACTAGAATTTGTATAAATTTGACCTCATAAATATGCCCACAATGGTTCTGGAAGAATTATGTTAGAATCTCTATCTCTAAGAAAGGCTTGAATATAATGAGTTAAAAAAATTTTACTTATTAAAATTCTGCACCCTTCTAATACGGTTAGCACAACAATCAGTATCATAAAGCTGTAACCCATTACTTAGACGAGTAAACAATCGAAGAAACGAGTTTGGGTCCAGTCTTTTTACTGCTCTGTCTACAGAAAACGCAATTATTCCATTCCTGATGCAAATAAACTCAAAATAGCATGGAATAGGCGATTAAAAAGCAGAAAATCAGATGTGGCATATTGTGCCATTCCAACTGAGCAAAACTAAGCACTCATCCGCCTCCCTTTCTTCGGCTTTTTGACAAAGCTCAGTCTGATCTGCCTAAGACGTCTCTTCTTCCTGGCCATCTTCTCGGGCAACGTCTCCCTCTTCTTCTCTTTTTTTACAGCTTTTGGCTGCTTCAAAAATTTTGGATCCACCGGATATTCTTTGGGGGTAAGTGGCACACCTCTGCCAACAGCTTCATTGAAAAGTGCATTCGCCTTATCAAGACGATTGCGAGCACACCACTTCCCCATCAACAAGTCATATGTCTTCTCCCCAGGTTGGCACCCGTCGGCTTTCATCATCTCAAACACACTCATCGCGTGCTCAAGCCTCTCTATTCCACACAAAATCTTCAAGAAGCCGTAGTAAGTCTTTGTGTCAAGCTTATCTCCGAATCCAGCACTCTTCATCCGATCAATCATCTCATCCCCTTCGCCAATTCTTGCTGCCTGATACAGACTCCTAATCAGAGTGAGGAAAGTAGTATCGTTCGGATAACAACCCCACTCGCCCATCCGAAAGAACAGATTCATCGCATCCTGCGTCCTCCTAATCTTGCACAGGTTAACAATCAACACATTGAAGGTCTCCACGTCTCTTGGGACCCCCCTAACATCCATCTCGACCAACACCTTCTCCACCTCAGAATCCATCCTAAATGGATCCTTCTCCCTACACAGCCGACAAACACAATCAAGAATGGAATTGTACGCCGATGCACCGATCTCAAACCCGCCTCTAAGCATCTCCCCAGCCAACCTCTTCGCCTCATCGAGCTTCCCATCAACACACCAACCTCTGACCAACAAATCGCACATCCCCTCGTCAGGGAACATCTCATCAGCCAAACTTTTCACCATCTTCTCGGCGTAACTAGCGTACCCATTCTCGCACAACTTGGCAACTACCAACCGAAGAGACTCCTTGTCCCGCTTAAACCCGTAATCCCTCTCCATCCGCTCGAAAAACCCGACAACCTGGGTCGCCCTACCCGCCCTAACAAGCCTATCAACTACACATTCCAATGTCTTAGGCCCGGAAACACCCTTACCTTGAAGAAGCAGCTCGTGGGTGGCCTTGAAATCCTTCCTCCTGCCGAAGTAGTCCACGAAGAACGACAGGGTCTCGTCGGTCTGGTCTAAAGCAGCCGCCTTTACGAGCCACTGGTGGAACCCGAGCACCGAACGACCCGCTTCGGGGGCGAGGGTCAACGCCTGGAGGACCAAGGAAGGGGTGATCTGGCTGGTGAGGTGGGAGAAGTGGAGGCTTAGCCGCTGGTTGATGGGGAGTAGATCGGATTCGTCAGGTTTGAGGAGCTCGTTGGAGAGGGACTGCGCGATTGGATCCGGGTTAGGGTTAGGGTTTAGGGTTTTGGAGAGGGTGGAGAATGGGAGTTTGGGGAAATGGGTAGGGGCAAAATGGGAAGAGGGAGAGGAGAGGCAGCGGTGGAGGAGTCGCCGGAGCTGGGTTGAGGTTAAAAGAGGCATCTTTCTTTCTTCTTCTTCCTCCTCTCTCTCTCTCTCTCTCTCTCTCTCTCTCTATTTTATTTTATTTATTTATTTTTTGTTTTAATCCAATTACTGGGTGGGGAGGAACCGAGGAAGAAGAAGATGGAGCTTGAAGCAAAACCCTGAAAGTGGTGGACTGAAACGGTTATTGGGCCTGGTGGGTTTGAATAAGGGCCCATTTTGTGAAGTTTTGGGCTTCTTTCTCTACCTTGGTCTCGCTGGCTTGCTACTTTTGCACCATCCAATTTGAGATTGATGGAAGTGAAGGTACCCGTCGTGCAATTTAAGTTTTCTAAATTTCCAATTTTCTGGCGAATTTCTAGTATTCGGGTCTTATATAGATGACGACTATTCAATAATAATTTTTAATGTTGTACGATTTGAACTCATATATATGTATCTTAGTGATAACAAAACTTAATTTTTGGTTGATTTCTCGTATCTATAAACAAGTAGTATCTATAAATAAGTAATATCGAATCCTATATATTTAAATGACAAAATTTTCAATAGTATATTTTATACTTGTGCTATTTGAACCCATATATATTCCCATTATTTTTTCTCCTCTAAGAGTAAAATAAGTTTTCTAAATTTTTAAATTTTTGTGGATGAATTTCTAATATTCAGAGTTGCGCATTATTCGACTCTATTCAGACAATAATTTTTCTAATAATATCTTTTACATTGATATGATTAAAACCAATATTTATACCCATACTTTTTTTCTCTCTTAGTGATAACAAAGTTTCTAAAGTTTTTAAATATTTTTTTTTTGTGAATTCCAAAGACTGGCTCGTTATGTTTTGAGGATGATTCTTTCAATATGTTACCTTACATTGTTATTTTTAACCCATATCTTCACCCATATTTTTTCCTTCTTAGTGATAAAAAAGTTCTAGTTTTTACATTTTTTGGTTGAATTCTTGATAACTGAAATCGAGTAATATAGAGTTTTAGTTAGAGGACAACTTTTTCAGTAAAATGTTTTGCATTAGTACTATTAGAACTTGTATCTATACCCATTTTTTTATCATCTTTTAGTGATAATTCTTTTTCTATGTTTTTAAAATTTTCGGGATAAATTTAAATTATCAAAAAGTCAAGCAATGTCATGTAATATTTAAATGATATTTTTTCAACGTTATCTTTTAAATTTGTATGAATAGTACTCATACTTATACCCATGTTTTTTAATAGAAAAAGTTTATATGCCAACTATAACATTTTTTCTGTAGCTCTCTAATATTTGTTGTAGTAGAACACGATAAAATTTTATATAAGTTAGGATTCGATGCATATAAAATATTGGATTTCAAACTTGTTATTCAAAGAACTTCAATTTACTTCTTCGCTAGACTAGCGCTTGTGCTGGAAACCATGCAAGTTGGAAAATACTAACATGTTGTTGTTAGATCTTTAAGCACTTGGTACCATTTCCTTTTTGGTCTTTTAGTGGTCCGAAATCATAGACTCCAATTAGGAGCCGTTCATTCTATAAAAAAATTAGGTGCCGTACCATGTCATATACACCACATGACAATGCACCCAGAAAGAAAAAGAAACTCCGCAACTAATAGCTTTTTTATTCGATACTATTTCAATTATTTTTTTTATCAATTCGAACATGAATTAAATGTTAACTAGGGTTTATCAATGCCGAATAAGTGTTTGATATCGAACGACCACTTTTAAACGTTAGCTCTCGTTAATTGATGATCACAAAAGGCTGGACAGAGAGAAAAAATGAGTGCTAGATAATGTGACGGCGTACACATCATTATCATATCATGTGTTCCCAAAATAATTCGACTCATCAGTCATCACTACGCATGCAGAAAAATAATAATTAATAGGTGGTTGTTTAAATTAATTAACGATTGTAATTAATAAAAGTCGTTTTGTGTAGATGATCGGGGAGGTGTGTGAATTCTAATTCAAAAGGTGATAAATCCATGATTAGTCTCATGATGCCTCCAAGGGTTGTAATGATTTGGAAGCCAATTGTCATTTTTCTTTAGGAAAATCTTTTTATTAATTAAACAAACATGCGAAATTTCTTTTTTTTTTCATTGAACTTTTTAAAAGGTCTAAAATACCCATTTGATAACAATATTTTTCTTTTCTTTTTTCTTCTTGAAATGTCCAAAACTTAATGCATATATTATGATCCGACCACGGAGAAGCATGAAATCGCAAAGCCGGAAGGCCCGGAACTACCGCACTTTGACTTGAATTCTGATTGGTAGTCAAAAGACTATCTTTTCTCGTCGACATTATAATATAGATTCCCTCCTGGCAATCTGGCATATAATATAGTCAAGGAATATATGTCCAGATAGGTATCCCAAAATTTTATCCTCTCTGAATATTTTCTCATGTATCTTACACTTGCGACTCAAAATTCCGAATTTTTAAAAGTCTATAACAAAAAGATGACATGATTTATATGATTCGATAGTAAGATGTACAAAATGTATGGCAAGATCAATGGGCACGCGCAAGCCGATCTTTTATTCAGAGCCTCATATTTATCCTCCTATATATAGTTAATAAACTTGATAGCTGTCCACGAAAAAAAATAATTCTTACCCAATTAAAATTTTGGAAAAATCCTATGAAATATAACCGTTGATATCATTTAGGTGGCTATGATAGTTGCTACATTTCGTTCCATTGTTTTTATGCAAAATCCAGCATTTTTAGATTTCATATGATTTTTAATAGTATTTTTTATATTCGTAAAATTTAAATTTAATATATTTTCTAAATAAATTCAAATGACATACTGAAAAAAAATAACGAGGGTGGTAAATACAATCTTGTGACGACAGAAGACTTGTACCATTGTCGGTTCAATGATACAAGTAATATGGATAGTCCAAATCGGACCATGATCATCGTTATCACTAATCTATCAAATTTTACTAGCCCATCAAATTATTGAATCAGGTTTTATTGCGCGATCTACGAACTAAGCTAAACTAAATTAAAAAATAAAAATTGGAGCTTAACAAAGATTTTTTATAATTTTGTGATGAGTATCTTTTACCTTGTCTCGAGCTTTGTTTATATAAGCCAAGCAAATCCTTGTCTAACTCTCTTGGAGTCGAACTCAAATTCTTCAACACTCATCTTTGATTTGGCCAACTTTTATCCAAGTCTAGTTCGAGGATCCCAAAACTTATCTCCTCTACCTATCCACCTTGGAAGGTTCAAATTCTTAATATTCGACAAGTGTAGTTATCTCTAATTTTCTTCATTTTCTTAATCAAATATTGAACTTTACTTTATGCTTCAACACATAACATTGTATGTAAGTCTCGTCGATGTAAATCTTTCCATTATTATTTCAACCATCAGGTCGAAGAATCTGTACGAACAACAAAAATTAGTGGGTGAGTGGCGGATAATCGATGTGGGGCGATGTGGATAACAATGAAAGACATGAGATTTGTTCTTCTCAGATATTTATGATGCTAGCTGGTGGATGTGTACGTAGTTTAAAAGGAGAATAGCTTTCTAGGGTATATATTCTTCGGAGAGGATTTGGATATTTGGAGGAGAAAAAGAGAAGATCCTCACATCATTTTCTAATTGATGGCTCTTTTTTTTGTTTTATTCTTATTCCTGATCAATCATTTTTAATTACTTTTTCTGTTTGGGTATTAAAAGCTATGTGGTGAAGGAATAAAATCATTGCGGATTCATGAGGACTCTCTTCGAATTAAGCATTAATAAAGACCCAACTTTTGCTTAATTGTGAAAGAGTTGTTCAAAACTAAAAACTAAAAAAGGCCATTGTTGTTCGAGTTTTAATTGACCGGTAAGTGTCTAAATACCAAATGAATCTAAAAGACAACAAAATAAAGACGGCACAACACTCCAAAAATAATTAGAGAAGAGGGAGAGAATTCATTTGACCCATCAGAATTCCATCTGTTGGTCACTCGTCATTTGAAAAAAGAGAGAGATGAAAGTTCAATTTTAGAATTTTGTGATTTTCACCTTTTCCATTTCAGTAATCAAAGTTGAAAATTTTCGATGCAGGTACTTGGGATTCATATTAGCACTTTATTGATTATAATACATAATTTTGGTCCTAGACAGATGACACTGTTGCTTTATAACCATGATCAATAATCATATCTATGTGCGTCCAACCCAAAAAATCTAGATAAATTGAAACAATTAATCATAAATTTTTTTTACATTAAATCAATACTTACACCTATACCTATGAGGATTTGAATATTTATGAGGTTATTTATAATCTTGTCATTAGAAGAAATGCTATTTGGCATTTTAGTGGTAAAAGATGTGGTGAAAGGGTAGAATGAGAATTCAATGGACCCATGCCATACACATTCATATAATTTATATCTTGGTCTCTTATCAATTATAAATCAAAAGAATAAATCAAAAGAATAAATCACTGAGCTAGAGATACAAAGTCAATGGGGATAATAAACTTACCTAGTTTTTTTTAAATGACTAATTTTACATATATACCTCAATATTTACATCTAGGAGAATAAAGCCTATTCTATTTGATGGTTACATGTCTAATCTCAAATCTGTAAATGAATCTCAGTCTCTAATCTCTATCATTTTTGACAAAAAAAAACTCTAATCTTTTAATCTCAAACACTCAATGAACAAAATAAGGTCTGGATGACCTGTATCCGAGTCGAGTCTGACCACCTAAACTCGTGAGTACGCATAATAGTATAAGTGAACTCTTAGAGTTTCAATGTTAGGTATGGAAACCAAATTATTTTTGCCAGAGTTACTGTTTCATGACAACAAAATTACAACCAACCATCGTACTATTTTTTTTGGCTGATAACAGATGACATACAGAATGAGCACTCATGAAAATAAATTGGACATCTACCCGTGTGAATTTTGTTTGCTTTAATCATGTAATTTTTAGATTTTAAAAAAAAATCTCTTCGTATCATCAATTTTTTTATATTTTTGACTCAATCAATCTCCTTTATACTAATTTTACAGTGTCGAACAGGAGAAATCCATGATCAATATTCCATGTGACATAGAGGGAAAAAAATACAACAAACATATCAGACCTTCGTCTTAAAGAAACAAAATTAAAACAGCTAATTAATTAGAACTAGAGACATCTTAACCTTTCAAAATCAAACTAGTGCATTAATTATTAACCCTAGGAAGAGCCTTGCAGACCAAGGAACTCTTCATCTCTAGGGACAGCTTTAGCTTCTCAGACAGGTCGACCCCACCATTACCTGGGACCCACTCAAAGCTTTGAAGCAACTGGGCTAGCCAGAGCTCGACGGTGGCCAGCCCCATCGTCTTTCCGGGACAAACCCTCCTCCCGGCACCAAAAGGAGCCAACCTCAGGTCACTTCCCAAGATGTTCACAACTCCCTGATCCTCTCCTATGAACCTCTCTGGCCTGAACTCCTCCGGCTCCGGCCAGAATTCCGCATCTCGGGCTATGGCCCACATATTCACCATGGCGGTCGTCCCGGCCGGAACCTCGTGCGGGCCCACCCGGGTGTCATGAATGGCCAGTCGGGCCCACGAAAGGAGCGGGCCCGGAGGGTGCACTCTTAGGGTTTCCTTGACGATGGCTCGGGTATAAGGAAGGTTGGGGAGGTCGGAGTCTGAGACGGACCGGCCGCCCGTGGGGCCCAAGAGACGGTCTATCTCGGACTGGGCCCGTGCTTGGACATCTGGGTGGAGAACCATTCTTGCAAGAATCCATTCGAGCAGGATCGCCACCGTGTCTGTCCCTCTAAATATCATTTCCTGACAATGACATGAAAGTTAGTTGTTAGGTAGCGTGCATGCAAAGCATGATAATTAAAAAAAAATCGTATCTCGAAATGATTCATATCATATTCCCATATATACTTTGTTGTGGACCTTATATTCGGACTGATTCGAATCTGATCAAAATATAAGCTAATTTCGACGAGAAAAACATAAAGAACATGAGTGGATTCTGTTTGGTTTCATTAAGGAAGAATTTCTTTATTTCATGCATAATATGAAAGAGGTGTAGAGATATTCTATATGTCTTCTAACAAAAAGGATAAATTAGCGTATATAAAGTGCTTACCCATAAAACAGCAATCATGTCCGAGTCACTAAGCTTGTTCTCCTTCTGAAGATCAAGCAAGACATCAACAAAGTCACTGGAGGATCCATCTTCAAACCCTGCCTCTTTATTATTATTATTATTATTATAATTATTGTTATTGTTATGAACCCTATGCTCCTCTATGATCTTCCCTACAAAGACATTAACCCTAGCCACCAAACTCTTGCACCGCTTTCTCACCCCTTGCAAGTCCAACCATCCCAAACCAGGAAAATGATCACTCCAATTGAAAATCCCTAGCAACTCATACCCTTCACTTACGAGACTCTCTAACTCATCCCCGTTGCTCGTGTCAAGAACCTGATTATCTTTATGATTACTACTCCTAATTAGCTGATCACCAAACTCATAACTCCTCCCAAACACACTCATCATGACATTGTTGAGAGACCCAAAATGCACAACCTTCCTAACCTCAACCTCTCCATCTCTCACCATCACTCCATTGATTTCTTTCACCATATTGAGGCCTATTTCCCTTCTAAACCCACCAAATGAGGAGACCCTCTTGGGGCTGAACAAGTAAGTGGAGGATATCCTCCTCAAGTTCCTCCAGTACTCACCAAAGGGAGCGAAACCCATTGCCCTATGAAACAAGAGCTCATAGGCCGATTCCTTGATAGGCCTATCGGCGAAAGCTGAGCTGTTGAGGATCTCCTTCGCAGTTTCGGGGTGGCTGGATAGTATGAAACGGGTGAAACCAACGGAGAAAGCCATTAGATGCTTCCCCTTGCTTGAGCTTGAGGCTTTAGCTAGGACTCGGTGGGTTAAAGAGCCAGTGAAGGCGAAGACCATACCGATGATAGGCCACCCTGAAGGGCCCCTAATGACTTTGTTCTGGGAGTTGTTATGGAGGCTGGCTTTTGATAGGGCCCAAGCAAGGCCACCCGGAGTTAGCCAGAAAGATAAGACTGAAACAAAGAAGAAGAGACCCAAAACAAGCTCCAAGCTCAAGGTTGGGGAAGAGGAAGAAATGTTTAGGAAGAGGAAGGGAACGTAGTACTCAAAGTGAGAAAGGGTAGCCATTTTTGTTGGGTTTAATTAAGTTTCCTCTTCTAATTATCTAAACGTATAGGAAACTCAGAAGAACATAGGAGAACGAGGGAGTAGAGGGGAAGCTGATGGGTTGTGGGAGTTAGTATGGTGAAACTCACCCTATTTATAGTGGATTTATGATGCCTAATTAGGATTAGATATTATAATGTTGTATAAAATTCTTTGATATCGTATGACACTAATTAATCTGAGAATGATTCGGGCCATGTAGCCTCAATTCTAAGTTATAACTATACTTGTTATATCTAAAAGGAGATTCAAGACCGAGTGTTATTTTTATCTTGTCGATATAATTTTTTTCCTTACGCATCTTCAAAATCTGAGATTATGCGTCATATAAAAATTGTACACGCTGATGAGGTAGCCAGATATTTTATTTACATGCATTTATTTTCATATTTAATTTTAGATAGGAGTTTGTCCTTCCATTTAATTTTTTTGAAAGAGATTCAATCATTTTTAAATAAATGATTGACATAGACAACAAACAACAAGATCAACTTACATGCTTTAATATTATATTATTATTATCTCCAAGAGGTATACAATTTTGTAAACTATTTAAAATTCTGGGTTAAATTTAAAATTTTGAATATGATATTTTAGTAAATTGATTTGGTGAATCAATTTTACATCGAGTCTAATTGGTGTCACTTTAGACTAGACTGAAAATAAAGGGTTGATGACATACTTTATAAGTGAAAGAACAAAAGAATAAAATATTGTATTTAATCTCACTCTTTATTTTTTTAGGATGAATATAAAAATTCTAAAATAATATTTAAGTATTGTTTATGGCCACACAATACCACCATTTCATAACATGTGAACATATTAGAATCTCTAAACAGTTATGTTTGAGAGGATATTGTAATAAATCTAGTACAGCTCATAAAATGTTAATGAGAATGTTGTATGATGACTCAATATTCCGTCCGACTATTGAGTGCTTAAAGTTTTTGGTCAATATAAATAATCAAAAATTAAATAATTCGTATGTCATATACGTGTTCTCCATGTAGGGATGGAGAGGTTGTAGTTTTATGGCATCGATTGTCATTCACTCATTAACGGATTAAATCTGAAAAATATTAAATTCAATATAGTTTCAGTTATGGCACTCCAGATAACGTGATTAAGGTTGCTCAGAAAACCGAAACAATGGTCGTTTGACTCGGAGTTTTTTTTTTTAAATCAGTAAACTAAAAGCTTAAAAACCCTATCTTCCCTCACGGTGAACCCTTCCACGGCCGCCATCTCTAGAATAACCCTCCTTTCGCTCCACCATTTCTAGAAAAATACACATTCTTCAGGGGTCTGACGCGTATCTTGGTTACAAATATAATCAACCATTACACTTAATATCCCCAAAAGAGCTAGCGAGAAACACATGCGGTGGACCCAGTTGGGGTCATAGCTATTTGATTTTCTAAATAGGTTTAAATGTCCAAATTTATTTGGTCTACACATACTTCTTGAGATATAAAGAGGTTGTCTCTGCTCGTAGGAAATGCATTCAGACTTAATATTCTCCCGGAACGACGTTGCTTTCCTGCATGCAACTCTCCATGACATAATTTTCTATTTTTCTCTGACTGTCTCATGGAAGTTTTTGTGAATTCTTAGATTTTGATATGATCATTTAATCAGTTAATTTAAATTTAAATATAGTAATATTTTTTAGTTTTCAAGGAATCAAACTCCAGCAAGGATAAAACTTTTTGATACAAGTAAACAGCAAGTAGAACATGCAGTCCAACGAGATAGAGTACATGGTCAAACTGGCAAAACCTGTCTACCTGTTCCCCAACATACGATCACATTAGTCTGGATTCAAGTGCAAACTACGCAAATTTTAACTCTCCATCTCCCAATGAAATCTCATACAATTTCAAAACGAAGAGACATGCCAACGGTTTTCTCCTACTTCCGTACCGACCAAACACCTAGTTTAGTAGTTAGCTTGTTCACTTGTTGTCCAACGACTGTCTAGCTCGGATATTGCAAAAGTTTGGGTATATGTTCACGGTACCAACAATTATTTATATCAACTCATTAAAAAATTGTTCTAATTTAATTAAAAATTTTAAATTTGAGTCATTAAAATATATCAATATTTTTTGATAAGTATCGATATTAGATATTTATTGACAAACTTTGTTAGTTTTCAAAAAATTTAACCGTTTCAAACTAGTATTATTTAGCCTAGTGATATTATATCAGTTGATATAGAATAAAAAATGTTCACATATTCGGGTATGGCTTACGTTTGATCTTGTGCTCTGTTTTCCGTGAATCCCGTCTTAAAATATTAGTTCGTGGCATTGGTCCTAAAGTTAGCTCCCTTACTTAATACCAAAGACGCAAACATGATCCTACCAGAAAAATCGTAACAAACACGATCTGTTCAGCATTTAAAGCTTAGGTACTATCAATAAATCAAGGCCAAAGTTAATGTTACGGTCTGATTTGACGTATTTTACTCAGTATATTTCATGTGTGTATATATGTGTACTTTGTGTTACTTTTTGACAACTTTTTTTTTCAAATAAAAAGGATAAGTGGCGCAGACTCCCTCATCTGGACCATTTTTTTAAAAATTTCTGATTATTTTCAAGTTCTTAATTGTTTATTTTGACGAATAATGTGTATTTTTTTTAAATAAAAATTAAACCGATGTATTTTGATTAAATTTTATAAATTGAAAGATGTTCATCTACTATGGTGAAGTTGATTGTCTATATTGCAAAATGTTAGACTGGTGGTATTTTTACCTTGAAATTTCGGCGTGTTATTTTAAAGCATAGTTGATATAAAAAAAACATGGAGGCATACCTGAATGACTAAGTTCAATGAACAACATATGAAGAATATAGATCTAAGGTTAAAGAGATTTTGAAAATCTTCCAAGGAATCTGAGGCTCTTCTTTTTATCGAGGGAATCTAAGACTTTACATGGTAGCTAGCTATAGGGTTCCACCTCCCTCTTATTTCATTATTTTCTCTTAAAAGCTTTTTCCCAGAAAACTTCGAGACTTATTTTTTCCTTTCCCAAAATTGTCAGGCGTATATTGTTTAGCACACTTAGATAGTAATTTGTTATAAATTACTTTATTTTATGATTTTGGATTAGTATGAGACACAATGTTATATTCAGTTGATCTTGTATCTTATTGTTATTGTTATCTTTACATGATTTTTGGTTTATTACACAGTGGCGAAGTTAAATTTGTTGTCTAATAATTTTGAGAAGACTTATCAATATTATCATATCATTAGTTACAAAAATGATTTAAATAGTTATTTAATTATAAAAATCTACTTGTTCATTACATTAATATTCTCTATCGAATATAGAAAATCGCCACAAGTCTCACCTGGCGATCAAAGATGAAAGTCAATCTCAGTGATATGACGCTGTCAATGGAAGCTAATTACCCTAAAGATAAGAGTCCAATTTTTAACAAGAGATCACATCTAAAAGTTTGATACTCAAATGTCTCTTCTTTTTGAATACTTTGTATCTTTTTCTTCTTTTATTTTTGATGGAAGTTCTTAAAAAAAATGTCTCTTCGTTTTTGCACTTCAACACGTTACCTCGGCCGTAAGATGTTCAAACGATTGACTGAATGTGCTAAAGTTGGACTTGCATACAGACTAACACAATTTTGTATCCACTAACAGGTGGAGTTTTGGTTAAAATAGTTGGCGAACAGGTAAGGCCAGGAGACAATAGTACCGAACCCACCGACCCTAATATGAACATCCTCGATGTTAAAACCCATACACATCTGTTTACTACGACTAATCATAATTAATCATAATTAATGTTGAGTTCACAAGGCCGGGGCGCTTTAGTTAGGCAACTTTTTTTGGGGACTAAATGTGTGAATCCAAGAAATCGTTTTGACGAAGTACGAAACCAAGAATGATTGCACGAAATAAATTGATTATTTCATCATTAGTCTCTTAATTAATTACACGCAGCACAAGAAATACCTTTTATGATCGATCCATATCTCGATGTCATATTAATGTAATACAAGTATTAGGGAGCAAATTGAGCTGGAAGCGAGTTGTTTTCGTGGCCCAAAAAACTAATTGCCGCCCTTCTAGCAACAAGCCAGTCAACTGTTGCCACCATAATGCTCATATTAGTTGTCTGGCTTCGAATACAAGTATGACTTGATAATTATAGTTGTTGTTATGATTAGTAAAAATGCAAACACTAGAGATTTAATACATTTATAATAAATAGTAGTACCATATATAATTAATGAAAGATATATGATGTATGATTCGAATTAACCTGCATTTATGAGATCGACATGATTAGGGATACATGGACCACAGGTGCCCTACCTCGATTTTAACTCTCTGCCTAAACTATTGCACACAATGCTAAAACCAAATAATTATTTCTCTCTTGTTTATAGGAGGCAGGTGGAACTTGCTATACAGTGGAATAAAATTCTAACATAATTATAATTTGAGACAAATCGTAAAAAATGTCTTCATTGTGAACATAAACATGACTTGATATAGTCAATATTTAGTATTCTATATTATTTCAATTTATAATAGATCTTACATGGATCACTTTCTTTCTCATAATTCTCTTAAAACATACTCTAAAACTAATCTCTCACCCTATCGAACTTTATAAGCCTCGTACTCTGTACTATAAAAAGCTAGAATAACATCTAACCCATAAACAGTGCAATTTATCGAATTCGTCAATAAGGTGGCAAGATTCTGTGTTTGACCTGACCTATAATGATGCCATTTTTGTAAAGTGAAGACACTTTCTATGATATTCCTAATTTTATTTAACTGGACTCCGACCCGAAAAAATGTAAGTAATTGGACAGCAACTTTAATTTTCACTCTAGTGTTGTCTCCGGCTTGTCGGGGCTGGAGAAGCTATCTATCTATCTATCTCCAGGCACTTGCATATTTTTCGTGCTCCGAATCTCCTTTATGATTGCTGTTTTTATTGGTAAAAATTAAAGTTGATCTGCAAAGATCGAGGTGTTATGATTTCACGTATGGAAGTATTTATCAAGACGACTAATTCAAAATACGTACGAATAAAAATGTTAAAATATTATTTTATAAAGTTTTAATTGTTGAGGTGTGACAAGAACTCCTTGCTTGCGGCCATAAGGATGGTGGTACACATCAGTCTCCTTGCACACGCTAAATGTGCTACAAAGAGATCCAGTAGCTCGGGGCCGACGGATGCCAGATTCCCGAGCTTGAGTTTTTATGTTATGTTATGACTTTTATTTCATACTCTTATTTTGATTTAGATATATTTTTTGTATTTTAATAATATTATTATTATATAAAGATGTGTTATTCTAGAGTTAATTAAGATTTTGTGACTCATATAGACATAGATATTAAAAAACAAATTATTTATACTATATATCTGCATTTTTTGCATACTATTGTCACTCTAGTAGTTGATTTATGCCTGAACTCAAAATACGCAGTTTATTTAAAAATCTTTTTACCAATTGTGGTATTGAAAATTGCAATGGCTTTAGGATTTTCGGGTATACTCTTAAGATCCCAAGAATAAGTAATCCAGCTCTCAAGATCTTTCTTAGCTAATTATCTCTTTCCCAAATGGTTCATGAAAAAGATTTAGGGAATATTTTCGTAATTTTCTCAGAGAATCATATTTGACGTTTTCTCATTATTTTGAAGGTACTTAATTTTTTTTAATTTTTAGTAACATTATATAAATTACTACGTAACCTCCACACTCTATTTAATAGGATCTTATGATCTACGATCTTACAAGCTCTATTTAATAGGATCTTACGATCCTCCGATCTATGATTTTTCTAGTCTCGAACGATCATCAATAGATCTCAATTTTGACACCCTTACATCCAAGTAGCATCTAAACAAACCATCCAGTGAGGATCACCAAAAGTTAACACCAACAAAAACACACGAAGTTCAAAGACCTTATCCAGTATGGTAGCAATGCTAGTGTCATCCGGAAGTTTAGTTGCAACTTTAACGGTAACTCTCCTCCAAGGGATTATCATAAAAGAAGTCGCCTTGCTGGTCGGTTTCCTCGTCCGAAAACTAGACATGACTGGTGAGATAATGCCCATATCCTTGCCAACAACTGCCACTTCTTACCGGTTAAAAATTACCAAGCACTTCTAGTTTTGTTTTTCATCATAATATTTTGCAACAATTACATCTAATATTAGATTTTTATCAAGCTCTTTCTAAGCTTTTCACCATTAAGCTAAATATCCTTGTACCTAGCCCTCCTAGTTTTGTTATTCAAAAAGTCGACGTGCAAACGTGGCATAAGGTAGAACGACGTTTGGACCCTGATATCAATCACGAAATCGACAAGTCAAAAGGGTCCTTTTTTTTACTTATAATCGACGAACGACATTTAAATGTCTCGCATTTGAGAAACAGGATGAACGTAAGAACTTTTGTTGGTAATTTTAGTAATTGTATACGATGTAACATTTGGTTGGCTTCGGTTGCCCGTTGCTGGGATTGCAAGATTCAGCATCTTCCGTTTTACGAGTGTGTTTCAGACAACCTTCCTATATACTATTATCATTATTGTTATTATTATTATGATTATTATTTCTCTTCGACCGAGGCTTGTCAGCCGGTGGATTGTGGTGGTCTTTGTTTATTTTGCTTAGATCCGAAGAATGAAGCCTTTGTTTCTCAAGTGATTATGGCGATTTATTTCGGAACCTAATGAATGATCTTTGGGTGAAGGTTATCCGTGCTAAACATGGCCCCTCCGGATCAGTCTCTCGTTTTTTTCTTTGTCCTTGCTTCTTGGCTCTTCTACGGTGTCTGGCACTTGGGCCCATGTTCGTAAGCTTGCTTGTTCTAATTCTTCCATGGCGAAGGCAGAGGAGGAAGGAGATGGCATTCAATTTTTTAATTAGTAATCCTAACCTCAAGTTCCATCAATGCCTTCTCCAAAGTTTTAGACGATGTGGGTGATTGAGAGCCTATGTTCAATAGACTAGAACTTTATTATTAATTCTATCTAGTAATTCTATCTGAATAATATATAGAATGGAATTTCAAAAAAAAAACAAAATTTCTATTTTTTCATTCTTCGGTATTATTAAAACATACAAAGCAACAAACAACGAAACCAAAAACCGATAAAGCACCTAAAGCTTTCACGGACCAGATAAATTGGATTGGAGATACTCAAAATTAGGGTTCCTCTAATTTCATCTTTCAATTAATTTATATTATCAGTTTTTGGTTTAGTTAAAGGTAAAAGAAAGAAGATGAATGGAGAGAGAAAGAAATAGACATTTTATGTTTTAAGTGGGAGGGTCAATTTTGTCTTTCCAAGTGATTTTTCATTGAAATATTTTATGATAAAATAAAATATTTTGAATTTTTTATACTTTGTGTGAGGGGAAGGGGAAAGAAAAGAAAAAAAAGGAGAGAGGGTGGAGAGAGATGGAGGAATAATAAGAAGAGAGAATTGAAAAGAATGGATGTTTTTGAACAGTTGTGAAAAACATAAAAGATAAATGTTGATATTTACAACTCGAACCAATTCATATGTCGACTGGATTAAAAAATCTTAATTATTGTGTTAAGTCAATGTTGAAACAAGTCATTTTTATTTTCAGAGTCAATTTTAATTTGGAAAACTATTTGAAATTGTATCGCAAAAAAAATGATAACTTGAAGACTATAATAAGATCACAATGCAAGAAAAATGTGTGTATTTTCCGTAAAATTTATATCAAGTCGTGTATTCTCAATCCGCAAAATATGGTGATTATTTCGGGTGGGCCAATGGTTATTGCACGAGGGTGGCCCAAGGACCCGTGCTTACTGGTAATTTTATATGTGGGCTTTTATCAGGAACGTTTTGTGGGCTTCTTTAGCCACAAAGACCTTGATAGTTTGTTACCCAAAATATACAAGATATTTTGTTAAGTAAATCTACAAGCTTTTTTCCACCAAAAAAATATACAAGCTTTTTATATAATTTATGCAAAATATATGTAAGCTAAGCTTATTATAATGATGATTATCATCAATAATTATTCCCGCGTAGTTCAAAAATAGTGCATGGTTATTGGTATTAGGCCTTGAACTCAGACAGGTGAAACTTCAGATAATTTTCTTATAACTACCTTCATCAAACCACTTCCAAGAGATAATATCGTCTCTATATGATCAAAGCCACATCAATCCACACCAAATCGCTTGACAAAATAATTTCAAATAGAACGAGAGAAAGGGAAAAATATAAAAATATGAGTTATATGTATACACTAATTTAACTACTAATTTATATTCGAATGATATATATTTAGACAATCAAAATTTAACCGCAACTACCTAATTAGATACATGATGTTTGTTAGTTTAAACCCTGCAACTTCGCATAAAAATAAAATAAAATATAATGAATAATGTATAATCTTAAAATCTGGGGCAGTCAGGTTTTTAGTCTATCCAAGAAATATTAGTTTGTCTCTAAATTTTAACAAGTTATCTCTCAGTTTTCATGGTTTAATAAGCTTTTCCACGATGACTCTTGAAGGGATAATGAGTAATATATATTCAATTAATAATAAGTGAGACAGAATAGACAATTTTTAGACACTTATCAGGGACTGATCGCAAGTTTCATCTACCAGGCTCAAATTATTTTTTTATTGACTCAGTTCTCATTGTTTAGAAGTGAATTATTTGGTAAGTTAACTCCAAGTGGAGTTAAAATATATGTTTGGTTATGTTTATTTATTTTTTTATCTCGATATACTATGATATTAAAAAAATATTATTATTGGATTCTATTTACAAACAACATTGGTTAAGAAAAGTCAAAGTCAAGTAGGTTTATCACTTTTATTGATATGATTGAAAAAACATAACCAACCACGGTAGAAACAACCCAACCAGTCTATTCACGATTGATTTCTGAATTCAATTAAATCCACAATAAAAGATTACATGTTTTCCATTAGTTCTTCCATGTAAATGGTCAATTGAGGTAGACAAAGACACGCATTACCCCTTCTGCAAGAAAAGAGGTGGACCAAAGAGCCCAGTGTATCATCATAAAATAATGTGAACTATATTTTGGAAATTTTAACTAATGAAAATTTAGATTAAATTTATTACAGCACCTTTTTAATTTAACTAAAAAAATCTTGAATTTAGAAACTTAGAAGTACGTTAATATTAAATATTTATTAAAAAAATTTACAACTTCTAAAAAACCTTATCCCGACTCGAACATATATTATTCGATATTATTGTCCTCAAATATCATCTGGTCTAAACTAAAAAATGATTAATTGAAATTTGAGTCTAATAAATTTTTTTAATAATAAACTACTAACTAAATTCTTAAAATGTAAGTCTTCAGATATTATAACTTAAAAACTTTTTAATTACTCGATTGAATTATATTATCGAAAAAGTCAAGAAGAGATTACATAAGAGGTGACGATATCAAATCACAAACGACGTTACAATATATCTTTTCCTGCTCAGTTGGAGGAAAAAACACAGAAACTCACACCCTCCACTCTCTCTCTCTCTCTCTCTCTCTCTCTCTACAATTTCTCTCTCCTAACGTTGGTGTAAGAAACAGGTCAGTTGCCTTCAAATAAAAACCTGTCTTTATTTATAATCAAGTCTTTCATGTCTTAAATATCCTTCATTTGTGTTTTAATGGCTACTGGGCTTTAGGGTTTGATCAATGAACGGGTTTGGAGGAGGAGGAGGAATGCATGGCCATGGCTTCGGTGGTGGGGGCCCACCTGAGAGGACACCTCTTCTGGGTCGCCGAGTAAGCTTCTTTCCCACTTACCCTTTGTTGCTTCTTGCGCTTTGATGTTCTTTTTTTGCTGCTTTAAAGTTCTAGCAATTTCTACCCCCTCTTGACCTTGTTGAGTGGTTGGTTGGCCTAGTTGCTTAGGTGTTTTGGTGCTTAATTGTGGTGTTCTAAATTTCTAATAGTATAATTGTTGGGATGTCTTTCGTCATCATTTAGAGATCCTACCCGAACTGTATTAGTCAGTCTAGTGGGTCTTCGGATGCCAGACGGTTTATTGTGGTGTTCCAAGGGGAAAGTAGCTAGTGGTATACTGATAATATGCCTCCAATAGCTTTCTCGTTCCATAAAGTTACTCTTTTTCTTTCAAATTATATTGATGGATATGTGTGTGTGTGTGTGTGTGTGTTCATTTTGCATCCCTAACAAATTAGTCTGGTTTGGGACACTAACATGGCTTGTCGGGCTTGATTAAGTATGTTGATGTAGTGTCGGAATAACGTGCTGTTCCAAGTGCTGTACACAATATTCATCTGCTATCTGCTAAATTGAATATCATGTGCTCGCTCAGCTTTGTGAAGCCACAAGCTAGCATGGTGTTAGTGTTGTTTCACTAGGCCAAGCCTATTAGGAGCATTGAGGATATTAGGACTCCTGAAGAGCTGTATCTAATCTCCATAAGCTTGAGAGAGTTCACTGTTCCAATTCCGTGTATAAAGTTCTGACTTTTCGGTTGATTCCTTTTTCTTTTGCTGAAGGGAGGACAGAAGAGGAATGGTGCAGAGGCAGACGATCTCTTGACAGACCTAGAGCACGGGGAAGCAATACCGGTAAGTTGTAGCCCCCGTTGCAGGTTGCTGATCTGCTGGTATCTCTCAGTGATGAATTTGGTTAACATTTTGAATCTGTTTGCGGATTTCAGGCTGCGAATGTGGGATTTGGCCGTGTAATTGCGCTTGTAAGTCTATTCAGTCCCTGTTTTATGTGTAGTTGTTAACGATGTTCAATCTGTTGATTAGTTGCTCCTCATCAACTTGCAGGCAAAACCAGATGCAGGGAAGCTGATAGTTGGCACCATAGCTCTATTAATTGCTTCCACATCTAATCTTCTTGTTGTGAGTATTCATTATTTTCAATTTGGTTTTGGGGGTTACTCTGCACCCCTTTCAGATTCTAAACAAGTTATGATTTTCTTGCAGCCGAAATTTGGAGGCACGATAATTGACATCGTGTCAAGAGATCTGAAAACACCGGAACAGAAGGCAGAGGCGTTGACTGCTGTCAACAACACCATACTCGAGATTTTTATCATTGTAGTAGTCGGGTACAACCATTTGTCTCTTGATGTCAAACCGAGTTCAATGCAGTTGCTCGCTAATCCATTATCTTGTCCGATGATCTTTTCCTTTTTTTTAATTCAGTTCGATTTGCACTGCGATTCGATCATGGCTGTTTAGCTACAGCAGTGAAAGGGTTGTTGCTCGCCTGAGAAAGAGCTTATTCAGTCACCTTATTAATCAGGTGAGTACATGCCAGAGAACGCTTGGTTTGATATGTATCTATTTATCGAATTAATCGTTTTTATCCACGAACTTGGTCTGTGAACTTTGCAGGAGATAGCCTTCTTCGATGTAACTAGAACTGGAGAATTGTTGAGCAGATTGTCGGAAGATACCCAGATCATAAAAAATGCTGCAACTACCAATCTCTCTGAAGCTCTCAGAAGTCTGTCAACCGCTGCAATTGGTCTCGGGTTCATGCTTACGACCTCATGGAAGCTAACATGTAAGGATCCGGTGACCGAATGAAACCAGAATTTTTCTTTTTACTGTGAGTATATAACATACTATCGAGTTTCTTCTTTCGTCCTTCTAGTGCTGTCATTGGCGGTCGTGCCTGCTATCTCCGTTGCTGTACGCAAGTTCGGACGCTACCTCCGTGAGCTTTCTCACAAGACTCAAGCTGCAGCAGCTGCTGCTGGTGGAGTTGCAGAGGTAAATCTTGTGCCTGCGGAATATTGGCCATAGTGCACGATAGCAACGGGCTCAATTTTCTGGAGCATGGTCCTTACATTAGTCCTCAAAATGGTGCAAATAACTTTGAGACTGATAAAATGTGAACACTAGTTGCAACAATTCAGGACTAAATTTACGTTTTGAAGTAGGGAGTTCGGCATCTTTTTACTAAATGTTGTGTACATAACGTGAAAACCTAATGACTGTATTCAGGAGTCTTTTGGTGCTATACGGACAGTCAGATCCTTTGCACAAGAAGATTATGAGATATCCCGTTACTCGGAAAAAGTTGACGAGACACTGAACCTTGGGCTAAAAACAGCTGTGAGTTCTTTTATGCTGTTTGATGTGTTCTATCCACTTCTTGAAGGACGTTCAGAAATAGAGCTCTCCAAAATGCTGTCTTCTTTTCCTTGTGAATATATATATATATATATATATATATATATATATAAGGATCTTATCATGTGGCTGATAATCCAAGCTATGTGTTGCTGCAGAAAGGGGTAGGTCTCTTTTTCGGAGGAATGAATGCAGCATCAACTTTGTCAGTCATTGTGGTGGTGATATATGGCGCTAATTTGACAATTTCGGGAGCCATGACTGCTGGAGCTCTTACATCATTCATCCTTTACAGCAACACGGGTGAGTTCCTTGCTTTTAACGTCATCCTTCAACCAACAAGCTTCCAGATGATGCGCTATCCGAGGAAGTCGATTCTAAAAAAAATCCTAATTTCTGTTTCCGGAAGCCTGACCAATCTCTCTCCGTATACAATGTCACCTTGCAGTTGGATCATCTATATCTGGGCTATCGAGCTTGTACACTGTAGCCATGAAAGCAGCAGGGGCAAGCAGGCGCGTTTTCCAGCTCCTGGATCGAGTCTCGACCATGCCAAAATCGGGAAGCAAATGTCCTCTGGGGTCAGTCACCCCGTTTGCTTTTCTCTCTTATTTTTTTCTGTGAAAGTTGATCTCTGAAGCTCAAGGATCTAAGTTCTAACACTGGCTGCATAGTAACCTTTTCTTTTCTAACTATATGGCCCCCAAAGAAATCAACTGTCTCCTGACTGTTCTCGTTGTTATATTACAGCGATGTGATATACCTGCATAATCCATAGTGGTTATCTAATCTGGTTTCTTTCTATGGCAGTGATGAAGTTGGGGAAGTGGAATTGGACGATGTTTGGTTTTCCTATCCATCCCGCCCTAGCAACATGGTACTCAAGGTAATTTCCTTCCCCCAAGTCCCCTCTGATTATTTCTAACATGTTGCATAGCTTCTTTGTGGATGATAATGAGACATATGCTCCTGTAAATACCAGGGAATAACACTGAAACTGCAGCCTGGCTCGAAGGTCGCGCTTGTTGGACCTAGCGGTGGAGGAAAAGTAAGCCTTTCTGCTTCGGAGTTCCTATCACGCTTCAGTTCATAGGCTTTTCAGTTTCACTGCTTGAGTCCTTGCAGTTTTCATTGCTTGTTTCACTTTGTACTGCAGACCACCATAGCGAACTTGATCGAGAGATTCTACGATCCGGTCAAGGGAAAGATTCTCCTAAACGGAGTTCCTCTGCAAGAAATATCACACGATCATCTGCACAAGAAGGTATCGTCTTCTAAATTAGTTACATGACAAGCGAGCTCTGAAAATCTTCCCTTCAAAATTAAGATCATGAACGAGAATATCGCCCCGAACTCTATGATTGTGAAATGTTCTCTCCCTGCATCATGCAGATAAGTATAGTGAGCCAGGAACCAACACTATTCAATTGTTCCATAGAAGAGAATATAGCTTATGGATGTCAGGGTAAAGTCAGCATCACAGATATAGAAAATGCGGCTGTAAGTGTTTGCTCTTCAATCAACCAGGCTATCCTTGCCGGCTTATGTCGCATACTGAGTGAATATGTTGACATGCTCTTGCAGAAAATGGCAAATGCCCACGAATTTGTGTCGAAGTTCCCAGATAAGTATCAAACACATGTCGGAGAGCGAGGGGTACGACTTTCGGGGGGACAGAAACAAAGAATAGCAATCGCCAGAGCCCTTCTGATGGACCCGAAGATTCTTCTCCTTGACGAAGCCACAAGCGCCTTGGATGCTGAAAGTGAATTCCTTGTACAGGTAAGTTCACCCTTCACATGCCACACTTACTCCGCTTCAAGCTCCAACAGTATAAACTCACACAAGTTCCCAATTCCTGACAAAATCGTAGGACGCAATGGAATCGTTGATGAAGGGAAGGACCGTTCTAGTTATAGCCCACAGGCTGTCAACTGTTCAAAGTGCAGATGTTGTTGCTGTTGTTTCTGATGGCCAGATAGTGGAGAGTGGAACTCATGACGAGCTTCTGGCCATGGACGGTGTTTACACTGCACTAGTGAGGAGACAATTGCAAGGAAACAAAAATGAAAACTAGTCAATACAACCTATACCAAGTATTATGACGTGGTAACCACGTGAAATTGTTACCAAGAAGTTATAACTCATATTGGTATTGTAATCCTATTCTCCTTGTTTATTATGCTGGCTGTTGAATGAGAAATTGCAAGACATTCAGCAAATACATTGTCTATGTTATCAGTAGGTATAGTTTTTAGTGAAATTATAATATATCAAGAGACTCTCGCAATGATGTCATTTATTTTGTAAAATTATTATCACTTGACCAACTCACAATGACATCCCGATCTCAATCTAGTTTAGCTCTTCATTTTTTCTCTGTTACCAGTGGATCCAAGTCTAGATTTTTTTACGTGAACGTCAAAGTATTAAGAACTGATATGATTCCTAAAATGATATCTTTTCTGTTCGTAAGATTTCTACTGCTTGGATGAACTCATACCGCCAAGTCCGTGTACATAGTAAAGAAGAAGTATTTCTTTCCCCTCAAACACCCTTGTACTCCTACTGACAAACGATAGCGGGAGGATTGATTGCAGTTGCTGCAAAAGCCACTTGAATCCTCACATCCTTGCTCACCGCCTATTCGATTTGCAATATAGCATCAGCTGTCGCCTGTAAATTCCTTGAAAAGGTCAGAAATGCGCATCTGTTAATGACGACAATGTCAATCGTTGACGTTTGTCATAGGTAAACTTTCTACTCCAAGCTGCTTCTCACGCAAGAGGACGTAGTAGTGGTGAGCTCCACTTTCTCAGATCAGCATGTGTTCATTGAAAACCACAAAGCACTTGCCGAAAGCCATGCGATAAATGGAATGACAGGAAAGTACCACATAATTGAGAGCTTCTCAATACAACCTGCCCAGAAACTACGAGCTTCAACACCTGCATGACTGCTTCGGGCAAAGAAAGTCACCAATCTGAAGCCATTTACATGGAGTGCAGACAGAGAGAGAAGCACAACCTCTCAGTTATCAAACTATCATCCCAGGTGATGAAAATCTGATGATTGGCTTGGCTCAGTCCATTAGGCAATTGCTTCCATGAAGCATTTGATGTTCTTCACATCTTCTTTTGATGCAGGAGGCCTTTTTGGTTTGAAAATCTCCCATAACCCACTAGGGTATCTATAGTTAACCTTGGAATTCCCATTAGAGTGCTCGTTGTTAACCTTGGAATCTCCAGAAAGCCTACCAAACAATTTCTCGCACTCGGGATAAGGCTTGACATACATGTTATAGAATCTAAGCCTACTCAACTTAATCATACGGTCCAATCCTACATCATCACCAAGAGCTCCTTTGGCACGCAAATGAGTGATCACGCTGTACCTTGGAACTATCTGCTTCTCAAAATTCACACCCAAATACTCTGGAACATTAACCAGGCAGCTGACGCTAAACCCCATTGTGTTGACCAAATACTCAATCTTCTTCTTAACGTCCCGTACATCGTATATGATCACCCTCGGCTCTTTCCACAGAACCTTAAGAGCTTCCCTACGAATCAATCCGTGCTGGCACAAGCAATCAACCCTCAGCTTCACTTCAAACCCGGCCCTAAATTCTCCCCTGCCAAAAATCCTCAACTTAATAGGTTCTCTACACTTCAAAGTCCTCAACAACTGCAAGCACCGCGAAAGCTCGCCTAATTCCATCCCCAGAACTCGCGGGTCCCTATGGACCTCCCTATAAACCAACTCCTTGCTAAATCCCAAGCTCTTAAACTCATTAAGCAATGGCATTAACCTACCCTCAACTCCAAATCCTAAGACCTGCGGATACAAGTACAAAACCATATCGACGCCATTCATATCAAACCCGATTCCCCCGAGGACCTCAACATACTTACTTACCTCATTCTCTTCCACTCTAATCACACCAGGAAAACCCTCTAAAACTCTATAAACAGTCTCAATCCTTAACCCTAAGCCCTTCAAAACCCTCAAACACTTCCCGAACTCATCCGGGTCGATCCCAGACTTCCTGGAGAACTCCAGGACGCTCCTGATCACCGACGGGGGGATACCCAAATCCCCAAAACTGGAAAAACCCACCTCCCATTTTCTTAAAAACCCAGAATCCAAAACCCCTGGACAGCTGGCAACCATCAAGACAGCATCTTTTTGGGGGATTCTCAAGGTGGAGAGAATACCCAAAGAGGTCTCGACGTCCACTGGGTTGGAATCCAATATGAAGTGGTTCCTATTGAGGAAAGATTCGATCTTTGAGGGAGGGAAGCCGTGGCTCTTTAGCAGGTCGGCAACAGAAGAATGATGGGGTGTGAGGGTTGATTTGGTTGAAAAGGAAGAGGACAGGGGTGAGCTTATTGGTCCGAGAATTTGTATGGACTGGACAAGTTTGGTCCTTGTTCGGGAGACAATTCTTCCCGCCATTGATTATTGCAAAGACCAGGAACTAGTGGGAAGTTGGACTCCGAAGAAGAAGAGGAACAAGAAAGAGAACTCTAATGAGGCCACGGGAGAAGAAGCCTGAGCCTAAGATCACTTTTGGGCTTGGGCTATATTGGATTTGGAAACCTTTTAAACTAAACATGAATTCCCAAATTCTATTCATGGACACGCAAAATTGGAATCGGGCAGCATATTAATCTTTTTCGATCATCTAAATGTGTATCTAAGTAAGTACGACAATAAGTATCTAAGTAAGTACGACAATAAAATAGTCATAAGCTATATATACCTACCTGTAAGAAATAGTTATTGCACACCG
>SOPF01029156.1:94131-123814 GCA_012979155.1 Hypericum perforatum
AATTGTAGACTCGCCTGACCGTTTCGTAATGTCCTTAATTTAATTTTTGCTGATTTATGGATGTCTTTCATTCCGATCCATGGATACCATGCTATTATTTCGTCTAGGACTTGGCATTGCATAGAAGTGTCGACTAGATGGATGAAATAAACTAGCTGAAATATGTTATTTTGGATCAAAAGAAAATCTAGTTGATATAGATGTACATTAGACTAAAGTCCTAAACAAGTCAAGCAAATCAGAAGCTGGCTTGGATGAACCGGATTCCTAGGAAACTATCAATTGATGAAATTGAGGGAAGGGGGGCTCTCTCTCGGAGTCACTAGCCTTTAGGGAAGATTGATTTGCCAGTGAGAGCAGTCCAATTATCTTCGTTAGTCCCTGTTCCTGGTGTTTTAGTCAGTGTTCAATGGATCTCTCAATTTCATTATGCATGTGGAATTTTGCCTCTTGGGATAACATGTTTCATTAATGATGCAGTATATATTATCATTCAACTTATCAGTAAAAAATAGACCAGTTCAGATTTTCTCAAACCTGAATGCTGCTGACTTGCAGCTAAACAGACATGGAGCCAGCCAACAATAAAGGGTCAACCACCTGCTCCAAGAGACAGCCATAGTTGTACAACAGTGGGAGACAATCTCTACGTATTTGGTGGTACTGATGGGTTAAATCCTCTGGGGGATCTTTATATACTAGACACTGGTGAGTAAATGTATGAAGGCCCCCAATTTCAGTGTTGTTTTAGTCAAGTCATTTTTTCTGAATGTACGGGGATCTCTATGTTTCTGTTGTAGTTTCACATACATGGATATCTCCAAGCATTAGAGGTGATGGACCAGAGGCGCGAGAAGGCCATAGTGCAGCCCTTGTTGGCAAACGGCTCTTTATATTTGGTGGATGTGGAAAATCTGTGACTACTAACGAAGAAGACTATTACAATGATCTTTACATGCTGAATACAGGTAATGTAATTGACGTAGTCATAGTTGACTGTTGATTAAATATCTTTGCATTTCTGCTCCAGTTGATTATAGTTTTGTCAATTATATACATTACCCATCATTGGTTTGGAACCGGGATGAAGGTGAACTTTTTATCTCTGTGCCTTATGTTAGAAAGGTTCAAAAGTACTATCATATTATATGTTAATTTCAAGTGAACAATGAAACTAAATTTTCTCTCATTTCCCATTTGATGTTTTCCTTTCTGGTAGTATCTGAAAGATTGGAATGCTATGGTTCTGCTCTCCAATTTCAAACTTCTCTTCAGTAATATTCTTATTTGCATCACCTGCTTTCTGTTTTTAGTCATGGTTAACAAAGTCCTACCTTTTTCCCTTTTGCAGAAACCTTAGTATGGAAGCATCTGGTAACAACAGGCAATCCACCTTCTCCACGGGATAGCCACACTTGCTCTTCTTGGAATAATAAATTTTTTGTGATTGGTGGTGAAGATGTGGATGATTACTATTTGTCAGATGTCCATGTCTTAGATGCAGGTTTGAGATATTCGGTTTTCCCAATCATGCATAATTTATCGATCTATGAAAAGGCTTTCTGCCGATAAAGACTTGCATATTCACATCCGTACTCATCCAACCTACGTCCTGTAGGCACATCGGCTTCTTGATGTGGATCATGGATCTGGCAGCTCGAATCAGAATCTGTTTCATTAATCTGACATCCAACTTCAGTTGACTTTATCATCTTATATTTCTTGGGGAATCGTTTAATTTTACAGAAACTCTTGTTTGGAAAGAGCTCATCACAACTGGACAGAAATTGCCACCAAGAGCTGGTCATTGTACTGTTGCTATGGGAAAGCATTTGTGCGTTTTTGGGGGATTTACAGACGCCCAAAATCTGTACGATGATGTTTATATGCTGGATGTTGGTATGTCCTATATTTTGTAAATGCTTTGTAATTATTACTTTTTGTTTTTAAAAACCTTCAACTTGTTATATACAATTTTCTTCTTATCTAGGATTAACCTTTTTTATCTGTTTCCATTCCTGATTTTTTGTTCTGTTCTCTGTTTTCCCTTAAAATATTATTCGAACTTTTCTTTCCAGAGAGTGCCATATGGACTAAGGTGGCGGCCACAGGACATGTTCCTTCTGCAAGATTTTCAGCTTCTGGGGATTGTTTGGATCCTGCAGAGTTTGGCGTACTCATGTTTTTCGGAGGCTGTGATAAGACTCTCGAGGCATTGGATGACATGTATTATCTACACACAGGTTGGTCAGTCTTATGGCTTTTGATATAATAAAGTTATTTCCCTGCATTAGATTTTCCATTTGGAGTATGTGTTGGGGACAGAATCGCTGATTTCTTGATGCGAGTATGCTATTTTTGTTCAGGAATCCCTGGTTTACAAGACGAGCAGCGGCTGGAAAAGCTTTCCTTGAGGAAGCAACTGAAGTTGAAGTGCCAGGAACAAATTATCAATTCTCCTGCATATGATAAAGCTCTGGTCAGAGTTGACGCAGGTCCTCAGTTCCATCACACATTTCAAGGTTATGCCCAACCAGGTAAGAACTAGTTCATTTTAATGCTTCTATATGCTTCGTTTGATGTTATCCTATATTATTAATATCCACGCTTCAGAGCTTACATAAATATCAAGTTCTTTGAAAGAACTTATGTGCAGCTTGATGACCTCTTTCAGTGCTTTTATTTGGCAAAGAAGAAGTCATGTTGCTTATTCTATCTCGCTACTGGAAGTTGAGAATGATCGTTTGGGTTTGCAATATGCAAAGTTCTGTTGTCTGCTAATATATCTAATTTGGTGCTACGATTGCAGCCAGGGAGAATTACCAAGCAAACCACTCGCAGTTTCATCAGGGGAAGAAGACATTTCAAGCAAAAGTTACAGAAAGCTTGCTGCATGGGTATACCATTGAAACATTTATAGATGGAAAGCCCCTTCGTGGAATATTGTTTGCCAACAAGCCAGCCTCACCCCATATAGTTAATCTCAGTAATAGTAGGTGAGGATCTGGTTGTTTTGACTGGCAGTAATCCAGGCAATTCCCTTTACTTTTGGACTTATTTAGCTCTTGAACCTGATCGGGCTTAACAGGAAAAGGGCGAGTGCAGAAGTTGGTGTTGTCATGTCAAATGGTGACTGTGATGGCAAATCAAAAGTTTCTAGAACCAGTAAAGAGGATGCAGTTGATCTCATGCTCATCGACAGTGTTCATGTTGAGGAGCAAACAACTAATGAAACCAAGACAGAAGCAGCTGCTGCTCCTGGAGTACAAAATCTCATTCAAAACTTCGTTCCTTCCGATATATCCCAACCTAAGGAGGTGTCCTCTCTTTCCTACCTCTTCAAACATGCTAAAAAGACTATTTCGTAGGCTTAGTTTCTTTCACATATCTTGTGGATTCCAAACTTGGAATATCTTGTCAAGTACTATGTTCTAAGTCTTGTCATTTGGGTAACTGATGAATCTGTTCGCTAATCGGAGCTCCTATTCTTTTTGTGTAACACTTGCTCATCTATTCTTGCTTTTCCCTACTCATCTTGTCCGACCAATTTCTTCAGTGGTGCTGGCAAGATGGTTTATGCATATCATACTTTAACCAATACCTGCAATCGCAGGAGCTTCTATAGGCAATCTTTTCCAAAATTTGCTTGGACCACTGTATGTTCTGCACACCAGGGGACTTGATATATGTACTGGGAGATGATAACCGCTCTTCCTTTATTGTTTCAATTTGAGTCGTTGTAAAATCATATAAGCTATTGGATATTTGCTCAAACTTGTTATGCACGACTTGCCTGTTTTATATCCACACGACTGCAATGGCATTCATCTTCAAATGACTGATGCCTAATATGATCTCTCTTAGCCTGCATGGGAGTTGCATAATCTTTTTATGTTGATTTCCCTAATAGATTCTCCAATTACTGGTCTTGCAGGCTGCGACTACCCAAGATCCATCCGTGGCTCCACCCTTGAATTTAAATGATGATGTGCGTACTGATGTGCGAATTTCTGCTGGTAATCAGAAAGAGATGGATATAGTGGCTAAAGATTCGAATACGTTGCCTGCAGTTGAAGAAGGTATGTATATTGTATACTAGGAGTAACAGTTTGCTCTGTATTCACAAAGATACTCTGAGATCTATTCTGTTCGTTCAAGTTCATACATCCTCATTTGAGCTCGTTTCTACTTGCAGATAGCAGAACACTGGTGGCAGAAGTACAAACTGATCCCGGGACGTCGGCTCAAGGGGTGAATGTCGATTAACCATTCCAGGGTGATCAAATACAACCTGCGTAACTATGCACTTCTTTGACTAGAAGGTGAGGCAGATTCATATTGCTGAGGATACAGGGGAAACTGCTGTTTAACTGATGCCAACTGCATGTACTGATATTAATGTTTTGCCAATCTATATCTAGAAAATTTTACCTTCTTGGTCAAGTACCCCATCCTCTCTAATTGGTTTTGTGATGGTACGGTACCATATGAGGTGAATGAAGATGACGTTTACCAAAAAAAAAACATACGCTAAATGAGGGTGCCACAAAAAAGATGGTAACAACATGCGACTAGTCTAGTCTAGTCGCATGAAGATGTCACATACGCTAAATGAAGGTGCAATATAAACGATGATTCATCATGCACTAAATGAAGACAAGACACCACACCACACCACATACGAAGATTTTCCATAAGCTAAATTATGGAGCCACCACATTCCATGAATGAATGTGTTACAATTGCGCTTACATGAACGAAAGTAAAAAAAAAAAGAAAGAAGCTATTTTTTATAAAATAAAAGGCCAAAAAAAATGGGTTGGTCAACACTCAATATAGGAGAGTGAGCTGGGTATGGATTTAAAAAAAAACTTATTCTTGGCAATTTGGAATAAGGGAATATATTTTTTTGCGATATTGGCATGCTCTTTATTTAATTTTGACATGTTTCCTATATTTTATAGGCTAGCATATTTATCGTGTTTTGTGATAATAACATTTTTTTCGATATTAGTCTGTGTAATTTTTTTTTACTTTGATCCTAAAGTTTTAAAAAAAAATTTGCATGTTCTTCAATGCAAACAATTCTAATTAAAGAACCTAACAGTTAACTAAAACAGTCTTAAAGATCCTCACAGCTAACTAAAACTATCTTAAAGATCCTCACAATTTAAATAAATAGTATAAAAAATACAAAATTTTCTAAATTTAAAATATTATACTATAATATAGAGTTTATAGTTTAAGTTTTAAAAAATCGGTTGTTCTTGTGTCTCTTGCAAAGAAAGAAAACTTGCCTTATACAGAAGACAAGACGAGACAAAAGCCACGTCTTTTCTCATACCAATAACCCAACACCGCCATTACCCTGAACCCAAAGGGAAAACCCCCCTCTAATCGAAGCTCCACCGCCACTAACCCTCCTCCTCCTATTAGGGTTTCTTCTTCCCTACAATTTACATGTGGTAAAAATCGAATCTTTACTTTCTTGTTTAGTATTTTTACGTGTTAGCTCAGTGTACTTCACTATTCTGCTTTTGGGTATGTGTAAATTCCCTATATTATGACTGAAGGTGAGAACTTTAGAGTGGAGAACTTGTAGCTGATTGGGTTCTACCTCGTGCAGGTTAGTTTTGTTGGGTTTTCTGTACACTCGTAGATAGCGCCATTGTGTGTGTGTGTGTTCTTCTTGGCGTTGTTATATCGGTGCCGGATGGTTGATCAAGTGGGTAGTTTGGATTCTCAATCTGGACAAGGTTCCGAGTGGCGTTGGCAACCACGTGGATTCGTAGTAAGCCATCCGGGCGTCCAACAAGGCTATAGCAATGTAGTTGCCCCGCCTGGCATGCCAACTGCTGGAGGTTTTGTGATGCAGCCTCCCCGGCCAGGTCATGGAGGTGCCCCTTTGCCTCATGTTTACCCACCGGGTCAACATGGTCCGCCACCATCTTACTACGGAGGGCCGCGGGCACCACCGTTTCAGCAAAGCCATCATCAGATGCTGATGCCGCGCCCAGGTGGAGTGCACAATGGTCAGCATTTTCCACCACCTCCGCCTCCCCCTCAACCTGCCACTGCAGGGTCCCGACATTCTGCTCCTGGAAACTCTCCCGTGGTTACCCTTGCTCAACCACCGCTGGCATTTGCACCTTCAATTCGTCCAGCTCCTGTTGCACCATCTTCCATGTTGCTTTCTCACTCAAATGCTGATATCAACTCCCATAAGTTAGCAGGAGCTGACCAAAACGAGGATCTCAATCAGTCTTTGCTCCTTGCCATGTCCTGTCCATCAGTTGATTCCGACATGGAGATGGAAGGTTAGTGTTTCTATTCAGCAAATGGAGGGAAATATAAGTCCTAACTTTAACTTTCACTTTTGAAGACGGATTTTATTTAAAATCCCTTCATAACTCTAGAGGACGCTTGTTTCTTTGGCTGACAAATAACATTCCATCTGCTAAGGCCTTTGTTTCAATTCTTATGCTTCTTTAACCGCTGGATGAATTCGTACACTTCACCCGTTTAATTGTGGAATCTTTGTTCATGATCCTTATATTTTGTGGTAAGATGAAGTCTTGTTGTAGTGGAAGGGTGCATTGTAGGAACTATTAAAAGAGAAGAGTAATTTTTGAGGTAGTTTTGTAGTCTGGAATATTTGCACCTGCCTGACTGTCAGTCTGACTTTAAATTACTGTAGTTATTGAGTCTCCGGTTTTTCTTTTGTTGTTACGGTTCCAGATGATATCACACAGCTTGACAATGACCATCTGCCGATTCAGCATGTTGGGGAATCGTATACCAGTAATATGATGGGCAGTGATTTTGAAGCTGAGAATCAATCAAATACTTTACAGACTTCAGAAGAACACTTTGGACGTTCTAGTTCATCAGATAAAGTATCAATTGAGCAAGGTTAATAATTAGCAGCTCCGTTGATTTTTATGCTTTTGCAGAATGCTCTACCTGTATCGATGTTTGTGCACTGCTTATTGATTTATAGAAGTCTCTTAAAGGCAGAATGTGTAGCTGTTACCTGCCTGTAGCTCCAGTTGTGCCTAGAAACTTTGCAAAGTTCCCGTCCAAATGTCGTAGGAGTCCTTGATCTAGCCATCTAGGTTTCTGAAAAGTTCCTTTTTGCAGGTAACAGAGAGAATTCTGTCTCTCCAGTACCTAAAGAGAATAAAGACTTGGTGACAGCTTCAGTAGTGAGTGAATATGAAAATGTTTCTGACAATTCTGGCCTACGTGTAAGAGGTGGTAGCTCATTCAGACTTATTCAAGGATATTCTTCCGATGACAGCTCGGAAAATGATGATAAGTCCTCTTCTAGAAATACCAGCCGCCAAAGAATGATTCAACCTGTTACAGGGTCTGATTCTTCAAGTGTTCAGAAGAAAGAAAATGACTCTGAATTACATGTTAATTTGAGTAATATTGATAAGGCTGGTGAGCTGCAAACTACAGTTGATGGAACTCTTTCAAAAGTCCAGACCAAGGCTCCAGATTCAAGGAAAATCGATAGGTTTGGAAGGTTGGTTAGAGAAGGTGTTATTAACTCTGATTCTGATGATTCTGGAGACAGCAGGAGGCGGAGTAGAAGAAGAAAAAGCCGCAGTCGTAGCCGTAGCCGATCACCTGTAGGTAGGAGGTGGAGGAGGGGAAAGAGTCCTCAAAGAAGAAGAGGAAAGAGTCCTCAAAGAAGGATGGGAAAGAGTCCTCTAAGAAGAAGGGGAAACCGGAGTGGATCTCGCAGGTGTGTATATTGATTCGTTGATATGCAAATGATGTATCTATGGAAATGCTTGATTCTGTAGTTATTCTTGCTTGATTGGCTGTTAGCTATTTTATCTGCTGTACTCATGAATTTTGGAGTCACCATAATTCTTGTTATTTTGAACTCCTTACTCACTTTGTCATATTTTACTCTAGCTGGTCTCCTAGGAGGCGGAGAAGCACGAGTAGGTCTCCCTCTTTTCGGCGGACTGCAGGGTTCAACGATGGAAATGAAAGAAGGGACAAGGGTCAGATGGGAGACTGCTTTAACTTTCTTCGAGGAAAGTGCTACCGTGGCTCGTTTTGTCGATATTACCATCCTGATGTTGAAAGGAAAGATGGACCAAGAAGTCACAGGAACATGCAACAGCAGTATTCAAGGACTGCTGGTGCTCATGAAGATACTAGAAAATCCCCACAGAAGGATGCTGATCATAAGTATGAAACTATGAGCAGTGAGATGCTACATAGTGATGATGTGCCTTTTCAGAATGTTGATGATTCTGCGAACAGAAATGAATCTCATGTCAAGCAGGCAGATGTTTCTTCATCCAAATTTGTTCCGGAGGGAAAATCCGGAAGTTCCCCAGTAGAGTGTGCTACAAGTGAAACGTTTCCTAGTGCAGAGAGTTTTGTGCATATTTCTACCACGCTACCCCATCTTCCTTCTTCTGCCTCGTTCTCTGAAGCTGTAAATGCTCCCCCCGGAATACAGCTTGGCAGATATCCTGATTTGGTGCAACAGGGTATGCCATTCAGACCTCCATATGCTCCAGTGGCTAATGCTTCTTCATCCTCCATGACCATTTCAAATCCACGACTTCTTTGGCCAGTGCAAAATCCACCTGGCTCTGCAGAAGTTCCGCTTCCTACAAGTATTGGGCAGTTCCAGCCCAATAATTTGCCACAGAACCATGGTGGGAGCTCTCAGATGCACTTGGGGCCTTACTCAATGAGATTTGAAGATCAATTCAAGGTTAGTGAGTTCCATTAAGCAGTTACATTGATCCAGTATCAACAGAGACAATTGCTTACTGCGGCTTCCTGTGCAGGTTATGAGTGGCTCAGGTTCACTTACTGAGGGTAGAATACTCCCAAATTCTGGGGGCCTTTCGCATGAATCATCGGCAATGAGGCTACAGTCATTTTCTTCTACCATATTACCTCCAGGAGGCACTTCAACATCATCATTTCAAGAACAAGCACACTTCCATCAACAGCAACCACTTGGTGTGGTGCCCCATTCAGCTGCTGATATGATCAATGATTCCGGTAAAGATGGTAACACATTTCCACCTAGTCATGTGGACATTAATGACTTGAGTGTACCAAGACGTTTAACTCACTACAATCCTTATGCATCCACTTTTGAGGAACCTCGGACTTCTGTGTTTAGTTCTATTGCATTTCAGAATGAGAAAGGCTCATTGCCCAGTGCTAAGCATGGCCATAACAATTTGACTGTGAGCAATTCGTCGTCTGATGTGCAAGTCATTAGCAATGTCGAGGCTGGAGCAGACTTGTATGATCCGTTTGATGCAGTAGGACCATCTTTAACTTCTATAGAAAAGGTAGACCGTAATAAGACAGAGGACGCTTCTGATGACTCTGAAAATCTGTTGAGGCTTAGTGGATCCACCAAACCATTGGATGCTGAAGAAAATAGAGAAGAGGGGCACGGCATGGATGCCGCCTCATCTTTTGGTAGTGAGGAATTTGGTGAGACGGGTAATGCAGAAGTGGGTGATGTGGACAATGCAAGCCGGAGTAACCCTCATGCCACAAAAGATCATCACACAGGTGAAGCAGAGATTGATCAGGATAAGTCCCCTGGGAAGTGTAAAAAAAGTGGGGACTCTAGATCTACAAAGCTTTTCAAGGCTTGTCTTGCGAATTTTGTAAAAGAAGTTTTAAAGCCATCTTGGAGGCAGGGCAACATGAGCAAGGAAGCGTTTAAGACTGTCGTCAAGAAGACTGTTGATAAGGTTTCAGGTGCAATGAAAGGCCATCGTGCTCCCAAGTCCAAGGCGAAGATTGATCAGTACATCAACTCATCCCAGCCGAAATTGACAAAATTGGTTCTGGTAAATTTGCAATTTTTCTTTGACTATTTATATTCTTAGATATCTTAAACCGGAACTTTCTAGTTACATAGAGTATTGTGGTTTTTGGACATAATCAGAAGCTACATGTGGTAGATACAGCTCAGATTTACAGTTAAATTGTGCCAACTAAGCAAAATATTTCTGTTCCTTTGAGGACGTTGTTATTCAGTCTATCTGTGTGGCTTTTCTTCGTAGAGAGTATCGATATTCTCCTTGACACCTTCCTGTCTGCTGGGGCTTCTTTTTACAGGGATATGTGGACAAATATGCTAGAGGCTGAGTTTCGATGTTTTTGACCCCGGTGAAGATCTTGATGAGCTGCTAGTTTGCGGTCTCGGTCGTAGTTGATGATTTCGGAGTGTATATACTTATCAGAGAGACTTCATGCATTGGATTGCTTGGACCGTACGAAGTTTCTTCCCCTGCTAACTTCAGATCACTTGTGTTCATGACTAGATGGAAATAGATTATCTCCATCGTTGGACAATTGCCAAGACATGTATGTCACCTTACTTCATTAAACATAAGTTAATGTGTCGATCTTTTGTAGATCTTCTGGATATAGAAATCAAAGTTGACCAATACTCACCGAAGATTGCCTTGTGTTCTGCTGCCTTTGATCTGCACAGGACTTGGCTTAATAGATTAAGCTGTGACGCTTAGTACTTCCTTTAACCCGTTTCTCGAAATTTGTTCTCCAGGCATGCGGTCTCTTCCCAAGTTCTGAAACTCTTTCTTGGTTGGTCTCATCTGTAGCTCAATTGGGGTCGATTCGAGCGAAGGAAAGTTGGTCAATGTCTCGGTCCGTGTTCTCTTATTGCACAGCACTCTTGGTTGCATGACTCAAGCTTGTCTAGCTCAACTGAAGGAAAACAATATGCAGATGCCTCTTGAAAGCAAGCAAGCAAGCCACTTAGGCACTCATTTCCTCCTCCCCGTGATAGAGTTTTGCTATGTCAGTCATCAGAATATCATATTTATTCTCTTTGATGGTTGTTTATCAGTTGTGGGCAGTAAACTGCTATGAAGGTTCGAGTAGTTTTCTGTTGCGAGCCTGTATCGATGCCTATCTTTTGCTACTGTCTTTTAAATCACACCTGAGGTTTTTTACTTAGTTGATGAAGAGAGCTTGTTTTGACCTATATGTTCAAGGTTCAAGTAGCTGCTTGGTTTATTCTCTCACACCTTTGATCCCCGAATGCTTTTAAAGAGAAAAAAAATTATCACCATAATCTCTCACATTTTGTTGATCACATTCACTCAATTATTATTTTCCTGATAAAATAAGATGGTAAAATAATTAATTTAAAGTACAATGTACAAGTCGTACGTTTCTAACAAGTATATGGTGCTGTTTGGCATTTGCTCCCTTTTGCACAGGACTGAGTCGTTCAATCCTTTGTAGAGAAATCAGAAATGGAGCTATTAGGGAGGGCATTATAATAAAACCAATGCGAAATCCCAAGCAGATAAAATAGAGCTGATTGGTTATGATGTATAATTAAAACAAATTATCTAAGATAGCTCAAATAAGTATTACTGAGTACTAATAAGCAATCAAATTAACTTGCAGGAGAATTGTTATGATTTAACCAGATTTCAGATTTGAGTCTTTGAGAATATTAAGTACTTGTTTGTTGGGATAGCTTTACCACATTTCAGAAAAATTATCCAATTAACTTAATAAACCAGGTTAAAAAAAACTAAAAAATTATCACTTATTGTTATTGCATGAAACATCTACAAATTAGTGAGAGAATTTAAAACGACAAATATAAAATGCTTAAGTAGTTTACATTTTATCTACCGACGTGTTGAAGTGCCCACCCGACAACAACACATTAAGAGTTGAAATTAAATCATACCCTAAAAGTCCCCAACTTCAGCACACGAAGTCAGAAATCTGTCTCCTCTCTCTCTCTCTCTCTCTCTCTCTCTCTCTCTCTCGCTCGCCGCCCGCGTATTACCCTGAAACGAAGTGAGCTCCTCTTCCAGGTTCTTCCTCCTCCCGACAAGTTTTCCAGTTTCAGTTATTATTTTTTTGTTGGAGGTTAAAGTTACTAGCATTTGGGTTCTTCCTTTGCGGGTTCATTGAATTGTGCTCGATTGGTTTATTGGTAAACCCTTTTGTTGCCACTCAGAAAAAGAGAAGATAGGACAATAAAGATGGATTTTAAAAAAAAAATTAGATAGAGTAATTTTAGCCAAGATTGTTTTTTTAGATCCCGACAAAGAGTTGCTAGCTCTGTTCAATTTTTTGTCTTTTACTTTTCCCCTTTATTGGCTTTCTGCTAATTGCTAGAACTTAGCTGTATTCGATTCCATAGGCTATGTGGTTAGGGTTCAATAGCTTTGCTTCAGCTTCCCTTTAATTTGAATTCTGTAATTTTTCTCGTGGTTCCTTGTGATAGGCATTTTGTAGAGATTTATCTTTTTAGGTTTCCCTTCTGATGCTATCTTGTCAGATACCTTGTAATGTTTCAAGATGTATTCGATTCCGATTGGTGATTAACTATAGTTAGGGTTCTGATAACATTTTCCGTTCATTTTATTCGCTGGTGACGTGTTGTGCTCTCTATTTAGCGAACTAGTGGAAGTTTTTTCTTCTTTCTTCCCGTTTTTAGTGCTATCTTTCTAAGGTTACTTGTTTCTAGCAAGTGGACGGTTTTGTGATTATATAATGATTTAGATGGAACTGCTGTGGTGGGTCGTGTCTGGGATGCTCCTAGCTTGTGTGATTCGTTGCAGTTGTTGGCATCTTTAGATGGCTCGAGGCTAAAGTATGTCATGGTTTGTTATTTCAGGTGATCTATTCAAATTTTAGTTTAGGAGGTCAAACTTTGGCATGCCGGGGCCATTTCTGACAGAAACTTTGGTATCAGAGGTGGGGGCACCATCTTGGGGATCAAGATAGTTGTCCACAATAAAGCTAAATCCAATCGTGAAAGGGACAGAGTGAAAGGACGTGATAGAAGAATGAGAGATACTGATGATGTTTATACTACTGATCATGCTTCTAGTAAGGAAATATCTGTGCAGGAATCTGTACAATGTAGAGAGGAGGCATGCATGGCTGGTTGTGATTTAGTGCTTCCGGAAGCTAACACTGTAATGGATCTTAAATCTCCTCGGCGAAAAACAAAGAGGGGAAGGAAACGCCGTAGTAGGAATTCGGACGCTGGTAGTGATTCTCAGGGAGATGCAATTCTGAAAGACAGTGATGTAGCTGAATGTGCCGACTTGCCTAATGAGAATGAACCTGCTACAGATATAAAGGTAGTTCAGAACAGCTGTGATTCAATATCAGAACCTCAAGATCAGTTGAACTCGAGTGGTGGTCAAGAAAAGGGAAAGAGGAAAAAGAAAAGGCACCGAGCGACAGAGAAACTGCCGCAGAATGTTCAATGCACTACCTCTGTTATAGAAGATAGGTTTCTCGAGGAATCTTTTGATCTGCCAGTTGATGGAAGCACCACATCGGGTCATTGTCAGCCCGATCTCAGTTCTGGTTTTCCAGCTTCTAGCACCACGCCGTCTCTTCTGGAAGCTATTGCAGAACCTTCTTTGATGATGAGTGGAGAACCTGCGTTGGAGCATGCCAGGGATATCCATTCCTCTGCAAGTGTAGAGATCAAATTAGATAATAACCAAGTTGAGAATTGTACCTCGACCCTAGATGATAAAGATGTTTTAGATGAGAAGATTGCACCTGCATGTTCAAATAATGACTTTGTGCCTTCAGAAAAGAAAGAATCGAGAATCAAGAACGATGTGGATATAGAGGTCAAAAAGAAAACCGCCGTGCCGATCTTGTTTGAAGCTCCAGAAAAGACTTGTGAATTTCAGGTAATAAAAAGTAGCTGCATAGAAGAAGATTTGGGTAATACACCGAGTGCTGGTATAATAGCAATGAATAATTATAATCTTCCAGATTCCGGATCTACTGAAAACCGGCCAAGGATATTAGATTTTGAGATAGAGAATCCTTGTGGAAATACAAGTTTGACGAGTGACCATAATTGTGATGGTAATGCTGGTGATGCCCCTGCGCGGATTAGCGCAATAGGACCCTATAAGAGGCAAAAATCAAGATTAGAGTGCAGCGATTCTCAGGAGGTGATTGTAAAAGCTTCGCCGAGGTCTTCGTCTGATGCAAAATCTTCTGACCGATCAGATAGCAAACCACAGAGTTTGGAAGGGAATGATATTAACAGAGTGGAAGTTCAGGCAAGCATCTCGGCTGAAAAGATCATCCCTGACTATGCACTTAGCGACCTGGCAACAAAGGAAAGCAAGGAAGTTGTGGGAACAATAAAGGTTGTCGGACAGAGTGTCAGAGAGGAGAAACCTATCGCCTTCCATCCTAATAAGAAGCTTCTTGTCCTTGATATCAATGGGCTTCTAGCTGACATTGTCCAAGGCATTCCTGAAAGATACCCTTGTGACTTGATAGTATCCAACAAAGCAGGTTGATGTTTGTGAAAACTTGCGTGTTTGTGTCTGAAATGTAATTGGTGGTTTTTTATGCTTTCCATTTGAAGTCTTAACATCTATTTCACTTTTGTGGTTCAGTTTTCAGGAGGCCCTTTTGCAGTGATTTTCTATACTTTTGCTTCAAGAAATTCAATGTTGGTGTTTGGTCATCAAGAGCCAAGTATTTTTCTGCTTGCTACTGCACTCTTTTTATTTATCTTCTGTTAGCTTGTTTTTCCGCTTCGTGTTGTTCTCATATAACTACCATTTACTGTAGGAAAAACATGGACAAGATCATTCCTTTCATCTTTAGAAGTTACGAGCGCAAGTTAATTTTCTGTTGGGTACGTATGAGCTGTAAGGGAATGAGTTATAAATTTTTTGGCTTCCTTTTCTCCTGTTGTTTTTAACAAATCGTGGTTGGTAATCCTGAAATTCCGATTGCTGTTTCTTCGTTACTTCGGATATCATTGTCTATGTGCTTCAGGAAATATATGTTAAAATATCCTGTGAAGCTTGTCTTTCTTCCTTTTCTGCAAGTATATGAGACGGCAAACTAATTTTCAAATATATATGTTTCAAGGTAACTGTATATTTACAATTTTCATGTTTTCTGTATTTAACATACAAGTCTCACTAATTTTTAAACAGAATGCCCTCCATTGTACGACAACTGGATTCAACACTGTTGAGAAGTCCGGCAAACCCTTGATGTTGAAGGAACTAAGAAAATTGTGGCAGAATCAATATAATGATCTTCCATGGAATGAAGGTGTATTTAATGAAACAAATACACTATTGTTGGATGATTCACCATACAAAGCACTGCGGAACCCGGTACTCTCTCTCTTTCTTTCTTTCTCTGTCTCTCTCTCTCTCTGCTTTGTAGCACTTCTCCTTGCGACTCATGTTGTCTTGTCACTCTCTAGGCGCACACTGCTGTTTTCCCATCTCCATATCATTTCAGGAATTACAAGGATTCTTCATTAGGTAAGTGTTTTATTTGGGAATCTCATGAGTATCACATGCCATTCATTTGCAAGGAAATTTAAAGTGGTTAACCCAAGGTTGCACTATGCCAAGCTGTTTCCCGGATGCTTCTCTTCATGTCTTTTCATGATTAGGTTTTCAGCGTTGCAGTAGTGATTATTATAGCTCTCTTGGACCCTCTTCTCGGGCCGAAAAACCTGATCATCTCATATAAGTTTGTCTCGGGCAAGTTGAGCTCTTTCGGGTGGAAGCTTGTTTTTGAATAAGCTTTTCAAAATCTATGTTTCTATCTCCTCGTTAAGTTGATCATGGTCATAAGACTAATATCTTCTGCCGGTCTTTTCAAACCAATTACTTTGGCAGGACCGGGGGGAGACCTTCGGGAATATCTCGAAGGTCTAGCCGATGCTGAAAATGTTCAAGAGTACGTGTCTAAACACCCGTTTGGCCAAAATGCCATCACGGATTCAGATGCATCTTGGGCTTTTTACAGTAAAATTGTCGGTCGTGAGTCAAGCCGCTCGGAAGAAGTTGCAAGTAGTTTGTGATTGCCTGTCGTTGAATCCGACGAATGAATCCGTCACTATGCAAGGCAGCTGCATGTCATGTTTTCCGGATGGTTTATTAGTTGCTGCACCGATGTTACGGCAACTTCGGATTCGGACAAATGCCTGTTTGTAACTTGCTGGATCTTTAACTTGAACTTGTCTTGGAAAACCCAAGAACCATTTTTGTGACCTGTTAATATGTACACTTGTACTCTTGTTTCTTTTATAGGCCCTGCATATCCTTGTACACTTTTGTATTATCATTTGTTGTACCAAAGTTGTTTGGCTTTATACTCTTCATTCCATGTCATGTCCTTCATCTAAGTGACTGAGATCCCTTCTCATGTTGGCTCACAATTCTTTGATGTTCATCAACTTTGCCTTCCCCCCTAAAGAAGGAATATGACCTTCTAACCTGTCGTTTGTTTCACCGGAAAATGTTAGTCCGGTAACTGGAGTTCGTGGCGAGGGTTAGAACCTTGGAATGGTTGTTACTTCACAAAAAGCAAGGAAAAGACGAAAACTAAGTTTTGCATTTGACGCGCCTAATTGCCTATAACCTTATTCCAAAGGGAAACTCTGATACTAAATCCCTTGAAGACTAATTTACAAAAACTTGAGCCCGTAGAAATTAATAAAGTAACCAACAGACTTTATAGACCAAAAAAAATAAAGTAACCAACAGAATGGTCCCTTCCTTTTGCCTCTTACTCTTTGGGCCCATCAGACAGCTGGGTTAAAAAACTTAATTTGGTTTATAGATGTAAGGTGTTGATGATAGAGACCAATAAGACTTGGATTAGTTGAGAATTGTTATAGCTTAATTGATATGTCTCTTGTGATATCCCATATGTGATTGTACTTTCTGAAATTGTTAAGTGTTTTTTTTTTAGATCTTATTTTAATTCTATTCTATTACAACATATGTTTAAGCCAAGGTTTGAACTTTGGACCTCCAGTACTATTTATATCAATAACGTGCATATTTACATCCTGAAAAAACTCCAAGGTTAAACACGCATGGTCGAGATTATGATCAATATGGGTGACCTTCTGAGAAATTTTCTACGCAAATGAGGACAAAACACGTTGAAAATGTAGTTTGAGCTCGAAGCATTGTTTCTCTAATTTGAGCTCTTAGAAATGTAAGAGTGTTAAATATTTGTTAAAAAACTTTAACGCTACTTTAAAGTCTGACCGAACTTGAATTTATATCAATTTGCTTAGTAGATGTGAAGATACAGTATTATCAAACAAAAACACGTTGATGATGGGAGAGAAATGTGTAACGGGTTATAGTTCTACTTTGAGGTAATTAATTACTTATAGGGCTTAATGATATGGTATCATGGTTGGTGTGCATGAAATTGGGTTTATTATTGCTCGAAAATATGATGATACAATAAAGTAGCGGCATATAGCCATACACTCATAGACAGTTGCTCTGGATGAGCAATTTTCTTTTATTGATTTGGTGATAAGGGGCAATTTTCTTAACGCTGCCAAATATTCACCCAAGGAGGTATTATATTATAGAGATAAACAACAGAAGCCTACAGTGATCAGATGACGGAACACACTGTTTGTATCATAGTAAGCACGAGAAGAATGAATGCAGCAATGACAGATATGACTTTCCAGGGAGTGTCCAAGTAATTCTGTTTCAGCGTCGCCATCCACTTGTGCCAAGGCTTTTCGCAGTACTCATTGATTTGGTCGCAGAGTGGTGAAAAAGAGAACGACTCCTTGTGGATTACTACTCCCTTATCCAGACTGTTGAATACCTTTGACACTTGTTGCTCGGTAGCCAAACAGTTCTCCAGGATGTTATTCTTCACAAGTAGTTCCACGTCATCAGCCGTGTTGATAAGCATACCCATCAACGCAAAATAATCGCTGATAGGTGAAATACCGTGATGGCACTGAACATATGCTAAAAGATTCCGGAAAATGGTTTCGGTCTCATCATACACAACTATTCCTGGAATTTCAAGCACCCCGTCTTCGAATTCTATGTCAAGCAACCTCTTTCCTGATGCCAACCTGAATCTGACTCCTGCCTTGTCAAGTTTACTTATGCTTTTAATTTCTTCGAACTTCCCATTAGGACTGGCCACTTGGGGCGTATAAAAAAGTCTTTGTAAATCGACAATATGCCTTGCATCGTCGTAGCTGTTGAGGTATTTCATGCCGCTCTCGTGGTCTGTCATGCCGCCTTCTTTCTTGTGGCAGTTGAATAAGCAATTACATAGCTTGGTGACGGAGCCTTGATCTTCTTTCTTGTGGCAGTTGAATAAGCAATTAGATAGCTTGGTGTCGGGGTCTTCTTCTTTCATGTGGCGGTTGAATAAGCGAATAGATAGCTTGGCGACGGAGCATTGCTTGTTTATTCTTGCATAATAAGTAAAGTGTAGTATTTTATCCAGAATAAAAAGTGGAAGCTGATTTTCCAAGAGCATCATGTCTGGGAAGACCTTATTCCTGAAGAAAACCTTATGGTGCAAGCTGATACTTCCGACATCAATTGCTGAACAGGAGGAGTGAGGTTCAAGCAAGAAGTTGATGACAAAGATGGCATCGACAAGGATAACTTGTACAAACTCGTCGCTGCTGAGCGCAATGCGGTCGGCATAGTACTCCCTTGTTTTTTCCTCATGTTCCTTCATAAGCCCTAGAAGAGCATCCAAGTCTATCTCGTGTTCTTTAATGAAGCTTTCGAAGCACCTCCATTTATGCTCTTCCATGGCCTCCAAACCTTCCTTACCGTGATGGAAAGGGCCCAGAGAAACTAGTCTGGGGACGTAGGCAGCCTCGTTTGTATCTCGCAGGATCTTCGGAACTCTGTATATACAACGGTGTTTAGATATCCTGGACAGTGTCTTCAGCTTGTCCTCCATAGCTCTCTTTAGTTTTTTGTCTTTTATGTCAACTATTACGGTATGCTCTTCTTCTATTTCTGATTGCACATTTCTCCCATGGTGATTTTAGACTCCCTAAGCAAAAGTCAATATGCAGTCTTGATTAGTCCAAGCTGTTATGACTTATTACCATATTTTTTAATATCGCGGTCCGATTAGGTTTCGAGAGGAATTCCGAGCTGGAAAAATACTTAAACCTCAAAACCTTACTAAGTGGAAAATTTGGTAAACTGAAAATTTGGTATTGGAATCTGGGATTAGGGTCTAGGGGAAAGAAATCAGAATGATTATGTTAATGGTAGATTATGAATACGAGATTGGCAGTTTTGTTGATTTTTCGTTGTGGTTGATTTCGCTTCTTATATTTTAAATAAGATTTTGAGCTTACTCTGGATTGCAAGCGACGGAGGATGAGAGGAAGCAAAAGTAACGACCATTGCGGGGTCTAAAATCGGTTTCCGTGAAGAAGTTTAGTTTTCTTTAAAGACCAAATATGAAATAAGTTCAAATATCCACCAACTTGTGTGCAATTTATTCAAATAACGAAATTAAAATCAACTTAATAAGTCTAGAAAAAAATTAGTTCAAAAATTCTAAGCCTCAGGATGTGGACTTTTTCTCTCGATCATTTTTCCTTATGATTTTGTTTGATTATTTTAACTTTTGGGTTGTTAAGTTTTTATTTATACTTCTAAGGTTTTCGTCTTTTTCATTTTATTGTCGTTTACTTTTAAATGGTAGTTTTTAGATTTTTTTAAAATTTGGAAGTTTTTTCCTCCCCAAATCCAACTGTTCTCTGAGTTTTACACAAAAAATTAGATGGACTTATATATGGCTAGCAGACTCACTGGTTAGACCATAATTTTTTAAATATTAGTATTCTTAATATGTAAAAGAATGCTCTTTCCTAATATTAAAATAAGAATAAATTGAACTTATTTTACGATTTTGAAATTATAAAGTTTTCAAGTGATAATCGTTGAAACCATTTGGTACTTTTTCCTAAGATTTTTTTTAATAAAAGCCTTATTTGTTGAAATATATTTTAGTAATAGAGGGTAGATTGTGAATTTTTTTTAGATCTTTTAGTACATCAATAAATCATAAAAATCACTAATAAATCTTTAATTAAGTTAGAATAAATCATTTATGTTATTTTGAATGAACTAGATGTTGTTTTGGATGTACTGGATGTTGTTTTGAATTTATTGGATATTTGGTTAAATGAATTAGATTTGTTATATGTATATATATTTTGAAATTTTGGTAAAAACTACATTCTGATCTGATCAACAGTTCAACCAGTCATCACAAAATAGAAATGAGATGAGTCTTATAAACATAAATGTTAACAAGAACAATGGAACTAAAAGTTGTTACGACATAGAATAGAAATGAGATCAATATTATGAACATGAACAAGAACAATGAAACTAACCTTTTGTCCCAAGTGAGTGAGATGATTCTAATTGGTAAGAGCAAACACTGAGGTTGTCACTTAAATACCCTCACCAACACACGTACAAGCGCATTTTTTGTTTGTTGTGGTTGAGAAATGTTTTCAATTCTCATTCTTGATCACACTCTCATTTTTTGATACTTTACATACCCATTTCAATCAAAATTTTATTCCAGTCAATTTAAACAATTTTTAGTTAATATAAATATGTTGTATTGCTTAGAAATTATTTGAAAAATTAAAGATTTTATTTAACTATACAAATATTTCAACGGTGAAATGATTCTAATATATTTCATTATTTAGAGTTCTCTTTCAATCTTCCTCAGTTTATGCCCGATCTACTTCAGTTTAGTGACCTTTTCAGAACTAGCATTTTCTTGTGGGGATTTTGCTTTGATCCGCCTCGGCTTGATTTGAGATCCACATGTAGGTTGATTGATCTCGGCATTAAATCTTATTTGCCTACATCTCATATACATTAAAATGCTCATGAGGTTAAGTCTATGACGTTAACTTGTGATTTTTAGATATAGTTTGTCTTGACATAACTCTGTATTGGTCGTTGGTTTTCATTGCTTTTCGACCACCTATCGCTTCCACCTGATCCATTATGTTGGCTTTCAATTCGTGACAAATATTTGTGTAAAAAAAAAAATTCTTCTCCAAAAATAAGATATGTCTTGTACGGGGTGGCTTTTGTCTTTTTTTGCTTTTGTAAAGCTTACTCTTATTTTAGTATTATCAGTCTTTTTCTGTCGTGTTAACAGTATTAAACCAGACAATTTCTCATCTTTTTCTCATATATTCTTTTCCCCCCGTTTGGTCACAAGTATATAGAATGCTTCTTTTGCTCTGCACTTCTGGTTTCAAATTAAACAACTTTTAAGCCCTCAGGAATGTTAACTGAACCTTAAAAATTGCCAAGTATTGTTCCCGCAAATGCAGTCACTCTCTAATTAAAAACGTATAGGACATACTACGGTATTAATTTGAAAACGTGGAGGGTCTACAACAATTTATTAACATCACCCAGTCTAGAAGTTCACGTGGCAAAGAAAACGGATATTAAATTCAAATTTTTGGAATATAAAATATTAGAACTGACATCTAAAAATAACAGAATACTGGATTTTGAACAACCAAATTTTGTTTCAAATTCTTTTCTTCCATAGAACTGACCGCATCGGCCACCATTATTCTTGCATCCCATCATTTTACGTAAAGGTGCATATCTGATAAACTGCCGGAGTTGATTAAAGATCAGTTGCTAGTGGAGAATCTTAATGTTTTCTTAAGATCCACGTTGTTGCCCGCCAAATTCATTCTCAGCCCGGCCCAAATTCAATGACTGCAATAATATTAGTAAGTGCAATTACTCCAGATAATTTGGGCCCGGCCCAAAATTGAGTTTGTTAATCTAGATAATGCGCAATTGCACGACGCAAAGTCTCCTAATAATAACGCACCATCTTTAACCACACAACGAACATTCAAAAGTACGGATGGATATATAAACTTGGTCTACTAACAGCTTATAAAGTATTTGGTATGGAAAAAATAACGATAACAAATTCTCCAAAATCATATTGTCATATGATCGAATTCAAACTTTTCATTTAAATTGATCATTTTATCCACTTTTGTAGTTTGTCTCGTTATCTTTTTACTGAATAGTTAATCAAATCTTTTAAAAATAATGTCGCTCTCTTTCCCCTGTTACCATCTAAAACCTCATCGTAAGTCCATAAACAAAATTTTGGAAAAGGAAAGCGAGGACAAAATAATGCAAATCCTTCATTTCATTAAAGCCAAAAGCTACAATTTGGTCCTTGTTCTATTTCTCTGCAAATTCTCTTACCTCCTTGGCGTCTGGCGATTCCCCAACCAAACCGGCACTCCCGATTCTACCCTCCATCTCCCTGCAAGAACTCCACAACAACCGACCAGAACAGGTATTTTCCCTTCTAAAGCTTAATAACATATGTTGCTCGAATTCGAAACCGGATTATTATGTTGCGATTAGTACGTCATTGATTTTGAGCTTATTGCAATTTTTTTAAGTCTGAAAAATTCTGGAACTTTTAAAATAATATTTTTTGGTTGGATATAAAATTATAACGTCGTATTAGGATAGGCAGTGTTCATACACTTACAAGCTAATTCATGCAGGTGAAGAAAGGAATCCCCACCGTTAGATTTCGCTCCCCGGCACGTGGCGGATGACGCGCAGGCGCGGTCGGATGGCGGTGGGGCCCACAGAGAGATCCCGCCCTGCTATTCGCGGTACGCTGAGTACACCCCGTGCGAGGACCTGCTGAGCTCTCCACGTGCGAGGATGTCGCCTATGGAGAGGCACTGCCCAGCGCCGGGGGAAGTGTTCCGGTGCTGTTTCTCGAGGATCTGCCAGTTGATGGAAGCACCACATCGGGTCATTGTCAGCCAGATCTCAGTTCTGGTTTTCCAGCTTCTAGCACCACGCCGTCTCTTCTGGAAGCTATTGCAGAACCTTCTTTGATGATGAGCGGAGAACCTGCGTTGGAGCATGCCAGGGATTTCCATTCCTCTCTGCAAGTGTAGAGATCAAATTAGATAATAACCAAGTTGAGAATTGTACCTCGACCCTAGATGATAAATATGTTTTAGATGAGAAGCCTGCATGTACAAATAATGACTTTGAGCCTTCAGAAAAGAAAGAATCGAGAATCAAAAACGATGTGGATGTAGAGGTCAAAAAGAAAACTGCCGTGCCGATCTCGTTTGAAGCTCCAGAAAAGACTTGTGAATTTCAGGTAATAAAAAGTAGCTGCGTAGAAGAAGATTTGGGTAATACACCGAGTGCTGGTATAATGACAATGAATAATTATAATCTTCCAGATTCCGGATCTACTGAAAACCGGTCAAGGATATTAGAATTGGGGATCGAGAATCCTCGTGGAAATACAAGTTTGACGAGTGACCATAATTGTGATGGTAATGCTGGTGATGCCCCTGCGCGGATTAGCACAATAGGACCCTATAAGAGGCAAAAATCGAGATTAGAGTGCAGCGATTCTCAGGAGGTGATTGAAAAAGCTTCTCCGAGGTCTTCGTCTGATGCAAAATCTTCTAACCGATCAGAGAGCAAACCACAGAGTGTGGAAGGGAATGATATTAACAGTGTAGAAGTTCAGGCAAGCATCTCGCCTGAAAAGATCATCCCTGACTGTGCACTTAGCGACCTGGCGACAAAGGAAAGCAAGGAAGCTGTGGGAACAATAAAGGTTGTCGGACAGAGTGTCAGAGAGGAGAAACCTATTGCCTTCCATCCTAATAAGAAGCTTCTTGTCCTTGATATCAATGGGCTTCTAGCTGACATTGTCCAAGGCATTCCTGAAAGATACCCTTGTGACTTGATAGTATCCAACAAAGCAGGTTGACGTTTGTGAAAACTTGCGTGTTTGTGTCTGAAATGTAATTGGCGGTTTTTTATGCTTTCCATTTGAAGTCTTAACATCTATTTCACTTTTGTGGTTCAGTTTTCAGGAGGCCCTTTTGCAGTGATTTTCTATACTTTTGCTTCAAGAAATTCAATGTTGGCGTTTGGTGATCAAGAGCCAAGTATTTTTCTGCTTGCTACTGCACTCTTTTTATTTATCTTCTGTTAGCTTGTTTTTCCGGTTCGTGTTGTTCTCATATAACTACCATTTACTGTAGGAAAAACATGGACAAGATCATTCCTTTCATCTTTAGAAGTTACGAGCGCAAGTTAATTTTCTGTTGGGTACGTATGAGCTGTAAGGAAATGAGTTATAATTTTTTTGGCTTCCTTTTTCTCCTGTTGTTTCTAACAGATTCGTGGTTGGTAATCCTGAAATTCCGATTTCTGTTTCTCCGTTACTTTAGATATCGTTGTATATGTGCTTCAGGAAATATATGTTAAAATATCATGTGAAGCTTGTCTCTCTTCCTTTTCTGCAAGTATATGAGACGGCAAACTAATTTTCAAATATATATGCTTCAAGGTAACTGTATATGTACAGTTTTTATGTTTTCTGTATTAACATACAAGTCTCACTAATTTTTAAGCAGAATGCCATCCATTGTACGAAGACTGGATTCAACACTGTTGAGAAATCTGGCAAACCCTTGATGTTGAAGTAACTAAAAAAATTGTGGGAGAATTAGTATAACGATCTTCCATGGAATAAAGGTGTATTTAATGAAACAAATACACTATTGTTGGATGATTCACCATACAAAGCACTGCGGAACCCGGTACTCTCTCTCTCTGCTTTGTAGCGCTTTTCCTTGTGACTCATGTTGTCTTGTCACTCTCTAGGCGCACACTGCTGTTTTCCCTTCTCCATATCACTTCAGGAATTACAAGGATTCTTCATTAGGTAAGTGCTTTATTTGGGAATCTCATGAGTATCACATGCCATTCATTTGCAAGGAAATTTAAAGTGGTTAACCCAAGGTTGCACTATGCCAAGCTGTTTCCCGGATGCTTCTCTTCATGTCTTTTCATGATTAGGTTTTCAGCATTGCAATAGTGATTATTATAGCTCTCTTGGACCCTCTTCTCGGGCCGAAAAACCTGATCATCTCATATAAGCTTGTCTCGGGCAAGTTGAGCTCTTTCGGGGTGGAAGCTTGTTGTTGAATACGCTTTTCAAAATCTTTGTTTCTATCTCCTAGTTAAGCTGGTCATGGTCATAAAACTAATAATATCTTCTGCCGGTTTTTTCAAACCAATTTCTTTGGCAGGACCAGGGGGAGACCTTCGGGAATATCTCGAAGGTCTAGCCGATGCTGAAAATGTTCAAGAGTACGTTTGTAAACACCCGTTTGGCCAAAATGCCATCACGGATTCGGATGCATCTTGGGCCTTTTATAGTAAAATTGTCGGTCATGAGTCGAGCCGCTCGGAAGAAGTTGCAAGTAGTTCGCGATTGCCTATCGTTGAATCCGACGAATGAATCCGTCCCTATGCAGCTCTTCCCTAGGCAGCTGCATGTCATGTTTTCCGGATGGTTTATTAGTTGCTGCACCGATGTTACAGCAACCTCGGAATCGGACAAGTGCCTGTTTCTAACTTGCTAGATCTTTAACTTGAACTTGTCTTGGAAAACCCAAGAACCATTTTTGTGACCTGTTAATATGCACACTTGTACTCTTGTTTCTTTTATAGGCCCTGCATATCCTTGTACACTTTTGTATTATCATTTGTTGTACTAAAGTTGTTTGGCTTTATACTCTTCATTCCATGTCATGTCCTTCCTCAAGTGACTGAGATCCCTTCTCATGTTGTCTCACAATTCTTTGATGTTCATCAACTTTGCCTTCTCCCCTAAAGAAGGAATATGGCCTTCTAACCTGTCGTTTGTTTCACCAGAAATTGTTCTCCGTCAGAAATTACTTACCGGAAAATGTTAGCCAGGTAACTGGAGTTCGTGACGAGGGTTAAAACCTTGGAATGGTTGTTACTTCACAAAAAGCAAGTAAAAGACAAAAACAAAGTTTTGCATTTGACGTGCCTAATTGCCTTTAACCTTATTCCAAAGGGAAACTCTGATACTAAATGCATTGAAGACTAATTTACAAAAACTTGAGCCCGTAGAAATCAGTTAAAAAGTAACCAACAGAATGGTCCCTCCCTTTTGCCTCTTAATCTTTGAGCCCATCAGACAGCTGGGATAAAGAACTTAATTTGGTTTATAGATGTAAGGTGTTGATGATAGAGACTAGAGAGCAATAAGACTTGGATTAGTTGAGAATTGTTATAGCTTAATTGATAGGTCTCTTGTGATATCACATATGTTAAGTGATTTGATTAGTATCATTCATATCAATAACATGCATATTTATATCCTGAAAAAACTCTAAAATTAAACACGCACGGTAGGGAGTATGATCAATATGGGTGACTTAAAAGGGAACTACTTGTATTTGTTTATTTACTAAATACATTAATTCAAATTTAAATTGCGTAAATTAACTAAGTTACAATCATGCAATTTTTTTATTAATCAAGTTTTGACACGGCTGTTTGAACTTAAAAACTTTTAATTATGATAATCATGTCTTAATAATTGATCTAAGATGTTCTTTGAGAATAGTACCAAGAAGCATATTTATCTTTTGGTCAAGTATGTTCAAGTGATTTTTAAAAAACCATTCGATCCACTTGAAAAAATCACTCGATCCACTTGAAAAAACTACTCAAAAAGAGGGAGGATGCGCAGATCAAGTAATTTTGCCAAGTATGTTAAGTAGTTTTGAAAAAACCACTCGATCCCTTGAAAAAACCAAGTATGTTCAAGTAGTTTTGTGAAGTATGTTCAAGTGATTTTGAAAAAACCACTCTATCCACTTGAAAAAACCACTCGATCTACTTGAAAAAATCACTCGATCCGCGCGCTCCTCTTTAAATATCCAGAACGGTCCTGGACTAATTTTAACTTCCAGGATCGAATCCAACCCCACACGATATCCAAACATTCATTGGATAGACTAATTCAATTTCACTTTAATTTAGATCAGAGTGTTTTCCTGAAACTAATTATTATACATTATCAGGACTATGTTTTGCTGCTGGAATATTTTATCAGAATAAAGTTGTGTCCGTTGCTAAGGCGAATGAGCCGATTGGGAAAGGCGACATTGACAATTTGTACAGTTGCTTGATGCCTTATTTTTATAATTTAATTTTAAATTAGTCGTTATCATAAGATGTTTTAATATGTCAAAATGTTGTAAAATATAGGATTTGTTCGACTCCATTTCTCTTATAATTTTTTTAGGAGAAAGAGAAACATAAAGAACATTTGACCTAGCTGTACAACGAGTTCATTACTTCATGAAGATCCATAAAGGAGAATTATGCTGTACGCAATTGATCTAAGTGCTCGTTGGTAACTCGTGTTGTGTATCATAAAGGAGATTTATGGATGAAGTGATAAAAATGGTCAACCTTTACTCCAAAAAAGTTAGGGCATTGAGTGTGGATGGTGGAAGTCGTTGGGTACGATTCTTAGTCGTGTCCGCTACCATTTTGATATAATGGCTCAGCGAAGGTTCTTAAACGCATTTTACAAAATAGTTAGACGGTGTGGGGTATAGGTAATTAAATGACAGAAGCTTGCTTTTATTAGATAAGTGAAACTTTATTATTACTCTAAAAGATGATACAATAAAGTAGTAGCGGCATATATAAGGCAGGCATACACTCACAATTGCTCTGGAGGAGCAATTTTCTTTTATTTATTTGGTAATAAGTGCCAAACATTCACCCAAGGAGGCAGGTGATATTACAACAGAAGCCTACAGTGAGATGACGGAACACACTGTTTGTATCATAGTAAGGACGAGAAGAATGGATGCAACAATGATGGATATGACTTTCCAGGGAGTATCCAAGTAATTCTGTTTCAGTGCCGCCATCCACTTGTGCCAAAAGACTTCGCAAAAGTCATTGATTTCGTTGCAGAGTTGTGAATAATAGAACGACTCCTGATAGATTACTTCCTTCTCCAGATTGTTGAATACCTTCGACACTTCTTGCTCGGTAGCCAATTGGTTCCGCAGGATCTTATTCTTCACAAGTAGTTCCACGTCATCAGCCGTGTCGATAAGCATACCCATCAACACAAAATAATCGCTGATACGCGAAGAACCGTTATGGCACTGATCATATGCTAAAAGATTTCGGAAAATGGTTTCGGTCGGATCAGACACAACTATTCCTGGAATTTCAAGCACCCCATCTTTGAATTTTATGTCAAGCAACGTCTTTGCCGATGCCACCTTGAATATGACTCCAGCCTTATGAAGTTTACTTATGCTTTTAATTTCTTTGAACTTCGCATTACATCTGGCCTCTTGGGGCATATAAAAAAGTCTTTGAAAATCGACAAAATGCCTTGCATTGTTGTAGCTGTTGAGGTCTTTCATGTTGCTCTCGTGGTCTGTCATGCCGCCTTCTTTCACGTGGCAGTTGAATAAGCAAGTGACGGAGCAGCCTCCTTTCATGTGGCAGTTGAATAAGCATTTAGATAGCTCGGTGACGGAGTCTTCTTCTTTCATGTGGCAGTTGAATAAGCAAATAGATAGCTCGGTGACAGAGCGCCGCTCGGTGACAGAGCGCAGCTCGGTTATTGTTGAACCATCAGTCCTTTTGGCAAAGTATAGTATTTTCTTCAGAATAAAAAGTGGAAGCTGATTTTCCAAGAGCATCATGTCTCGGGAGACCTCACACCAGAATAAATCCTCATGGTAGATACTTCCGACTTTCACTGCTGAAGGGTAACAGTTAAATTCAAGCAAGAAGTTGATGACAAAGATGGCATCGACAAGGATAACTTGTACAAACTCGTCGCTGCTGAGCGCAATGCGTTCGGCGTAGAACCCCTTTATTTTTTCCTCATATCTCTTCACAAGTCCTAGAAGAGCATCCAAGTCTATTTGGTGTTTTTCAATGAAGCTTTTGAAGCACCTCCATTTATGCTCTTCCATGGCCTCCAAACCTTCCTTACCGTGATGGAAAGGGCCCAGAGAAACTAGTCGGGGGACGTAGGCAGCCTCGTTTGTATCTCGCAGGCTCTTCGGAACTCTGTATATACAACGGTGTTCAGATATAAAGGACACTTCCCGCAGCTTGTCCTCCACAGTTCTCTTTAGTTGCGGGGTATCCTGTTCGTTGTCATTTACGTCAACTATTACGGTATGGTCTTCTATTTCTGATTGCACATTTCTCCCATCCATCTCAATTGGTGATTTTACACTCCCTAAGCAAAGTCAATATGCACTCTTGATTAGTCCAAGCTGTTATGACCGTAATTTTTTGTACCGTAGTCTGACCGGATTTTGAGAGGAATACCGAGCTAGAAAAATACGTACACCTGAAAACTTTACTAACCAAAAAATTTTTGCTGGGTTGGGTTAAACTGAAATTTTGTCGGTGAATATTCAAGCCTACATCGAGAAGTTTCTTGATCTATTGGTGGAGGAAGTTGAGAAGCGAGATTCCATCCAGGGGAAGGGCAAGTGGGGTCAGGCTGCAGATGAGGACACGGCCTTCCTGAAGGCTTTGGATCGGGTCTCCAACCTGGCGGCCTCCCTAGAAGGGATCCAGTCCGACCCGATTTTAGGCGGACTGGTCAATCTTATTGGGTATTGGAATCTGGGATTTAGGGTTAGGGGGAAGAAATCAGAATGATATGTTAATGGTAGATTATGAATACGACGAGATTGACAATTTTGTTGATTTTTCGTTGTGGTTGATTTCGCTTCTTAGATGAAGATAAAAGATTTTGAGCTTACTTTGGATTGCAGGCGATGGAGAAGAGAGGAGCAAAACTAACGACCATTGCGGGTCTAAAAACGGTTTCCGTGAAGAAGTTTAGTTTTCTTCCATGTTTAAAAACAAAAAAAAAA